>SKCR01033963.1:0-42543 GCA_019454045.1 Zanthoxylum bungeanum | reverse complement strand
TGATCAGTTCAGAGAATTATGTGATGAAAAAGGAATTAGTCTTCAGTTGACTACTTCTGCTACTCCTAACAAAATGGTGTTGCGGAAAGAAGAAATAGAACTCTTCTTGAAATGGTTAGGTCTATGATGGCACAAGCAAATTTGCCTATAACCTATTGGGGTGATGCATTATTAACTGCCACATATGTACTTAACCGAGTGCCATCAAAATCTATGTCCACCACACCATATGAGTTATGGACAGGTCGTAAACCAGATATTCACTTTCTAAAACCTTGGGGTTGTGCGGCCTATGTTCATGTGCGTTCTCACGAACATGGAAAGTTAGGCCCAATAGGAAAAAAATGTATCTTTATAAGATATTCTGAACAATCAAAAGGGTATGTTTGCATAGGTGAACATGAAAGTGGAGGCGTGACATAATTTGAATCACGAGATATCACATTTTTAGAAAATAATTTTCCTAAGCAGGGAGAGATAGGTCAAGATTTATCTCTATATGAAACTCAAGATCACATGGATCACATGATTGGTGAACACTCGGGTTTACCTAATTCAAGTGGGAGTGATGAGAGAAATTTGAGAAAACATGATGAATCTGTTTCACATGAATCTCAAAATGATGAATTAGTTTCACATGAGTCTCATTTACGTGATCCGAGTGGGAGTGATGTACATAATCCAAGTGGGAGCAATGTGCACGATCCAAATGGGAATAATATGGAAAGTGAGGAATCAGTTCCACCACTAGAATCCCAATTACGACGTAGTAATCGTATAGGCATTCCTCGACGTCTTTTCGATATCGAATGAGAAACCTTTATGATTCTACCTCAAGATGATGAAGAACCTAGAAACATAAGAGAGACTATTCAGTGTCCTGCTAAGGAAAAATGGATGAAAGCAATGGAAGATGAAATTGAGTCAATGAGGTCCAACCAAGTTTGGGAATTGGTTGATCTACCCAAAGGACTCAAAGCTATCAAGAACAAATGGGTTCTTAAAATAAAGCGTAATGCCGATGGCAATATCGAAAGATATAAAGCACGGCTTGTAGCAAAAGGGTATACACAACAGGAAGGAATTGACTACGAATAGACTTTTTCACCCGTTGTAAGGTTTACCTCAATTCGCTTGATTCTGGCTATAGTAGCAAGTATGAATCTAGAATTACATCAAATGGATGTAAAGACTGCTTTTCTCAATGGAGAACTTGATGAAGAAATCTACATGAAACAACCAGTAGGTTTCATAAAAGAAAATGAAAATGAGAAAGTATGTAGACTTTTAAAGTCTATATATGGTCTCAAGCAATCGTCTAGACAATGGTATATACGATTCCACAATACAATCATTTCGAATGATTTCACAATGATAGATGAGGATCATTGTGTGTACACCAAGAGAGATAAAGATAAGTTCATTATCTTATCTTTGTACGTGGATGATATACTTATAGCCGGAAATGATAAGGAGTTTGTAAAACACATCAAAGAATGATTATCATCTAACTTCGAGATGAAAGATATGGGTGAAGCTGCATATATTCTTGGGGTTAAGATCTCAAGAAATCGTTCAAAGAATTTATTATCTCTTTCACAGAAGTCATATATAAAGAAAATTCTTGAACGCTTCCAAATGCAGGCTTGTAAACCCATTGATACTCCTATCACGAAAACTAAAGCTTTGAGTCGTAGATTGTGTCCTGAAACTCCACAGGAAAAGGAACAAATGAAGAAAGTTCCTTATGCAAATGCAGTTGGAAGTTTAATGTATGCAATGTTGTGTACAAGATCTGATATCTGTTTCGCTGTTGGAATGGTAAGTAGATACCAATCCAATCCAGGACTAGCACATTGGAAAGCAGTTAAAAGAATATTTAAGTATCTGAGAGGGACAACTGATTACTCATTGTGTTATCAAGGAAATGATCTGCTATTGAGAGGCTATACTGATGCTGACTGGGGATGAGATTTAGATGAAAGAAAATATACCTCTGGTTTTGTTTTCTTGCTAAACAATAGTGCCATTTTATGGAGCAGTAAGAAACACCTTATCCACAATGGAGGCTGAATTTATGGCATTTTCATCATCAGTACAAGAGGCTGTGTGGTTGAAAAGGTTCTTGGATCATTTGGGTATGTCAAATGAAGCTTTTGGTCAAGTATTAGTTAACTGTGATAGTGAAGTAGCGATAGCCTACACAAAAGACCCAAAATTCCATTATAAAACAAAACATATAGATACCAAATATAACTTTGTGAAAGACATAGTTGCACGAGAAGAGGTAAACATGAAGTATATTTCTACCCAAGAAATGGTAGTAGATCCATTGACCAAGCCTGTTCCTAGAGATGTCTTTGTTAGACATGTAAAAACTCAGGGATTGCGTAGATGTTAATGTGCTTACATATTATGATATGTATTTTTCCCAAATAATGTTTACTAATGTTAATACTCATTGATATTTGTGTTCAATGCTTACATGTTATTATGTTGATACATGTTTAAACAGATATACTATTAGTTAGTATGAGAAGTATGTCAGACAAGTGAATGATTGGCCCTCTCACACGGGCAATCGCCTCCATTACTTTGTGTTAATGGGAGATGGGATAAATTTTTAAGCTAATTATCTGAGTGATAATTTAGAGAGCTCAAGCTTGAAAATTAAGTAATGTCATTATGAGGTCATTTTCTTTGTGATATGACCTAAGGTGAATAAGTTCGTTTCACCTTACTTGTCTTAATGTCAGTTATGAGTTAGACATTGTGTTTGTCTGAACTATAATCTGTACGGTATTTTATGAGACATGCGCTCCATGGAAAGGAGAGAATACCGTAGCACATGTTTTCATACCATGTGTACATTTGCGGCTATTGAGGGTAATACAAGTAAAGATCTCAGTCTTGATATTGTGTGAGACCCTTGAGATTATTTCAATCTCACATTGTACCCTTTAGACTCTTATCTGCTTCTTAAAACTTAGATTTGATGATTGCTATCTTGGAATGTTACTGAAGGATCATGAGAGATTCGATCTGAAAGGATATCTCTGGAAAAGCAAATTGAATCAAAGTTGAGAGATTCGAGAAAGGAGAAAGATCATTATATGAGTAATATCACATTAGCTTGTATTCACTGGTTGACCAATTATGTTATTCTATGTGATCAAACATGATTGTGAATACAAAATAAATATTACATTCGAAAAGAGATCGAAAGAGATTTAATGTGATAAATGATCGAGGATACTGCATACATAATCCACTATGGTTCTATCCATTTTTCGAGCGGCTATATATTCCTAACAGATGTATAGCAAGTGAGCTCTCGAAGTATGTTGGTCGCACGGCACAATTGCAAAGTATGAATTATTCTTGTAGAGATAATAAAAACTATTGATCTCATCATGTGTGAGTGAGAGATGTTGGAAATTAATTGTTGTTAATTATTTGGTGTTGTTAAATAACAACAATTAGTAATAATTTCATGTTGGAAATTATTAAGTTAATTATTTGGTGTTGTTAAATAACAACAATTAGTAATAATTCATGTTGGAAATTATTAAGTTAATTATTTGATGTTGTTAAATAACAACAATTAGTAATGATATCATTATTAAGTAAACAACAAGAGTTGTTAATCAAATAATTAAGTAACAACAATTAGTAAAATATTAAGTGGGGAACATATGGTACACCCATGATGGTAACATTTTTGGAAGGGTTAGAAAAGGTCATTATACATCCTAATAATGTGATTAATAGTAATCAATGCATGTGATTACATAATGATTTGATTTCCCTCCTATAAATAAGATCATTTGCTTATTGAGTTAAACAATCAATTAAGTTTGATTAAGAGGTCTCTACAAGCATAAAAGGTATGCAATTGTGTTGTGGTTAATATAGATTTATTTCAGTTAGCATGTAAATAAATCTAGGACTAGTAATACATGTATGGTTAGATCCTAAAATGACAAACATGTAAAATATATTAGGGAATATGTTTCTTAACACTAACACATGAAAGTATTTTGACAAACAAAAGAAAAAAAATAAGGAGTTAAACAGGTGAAGTTTGATTCCTCTTAGGAACAAAAGTAGTCATGTGTATAACTTTCTCATAAGAAAATATGAACAAACTACTATATATAAAAAATATCTCACCAATGAGTCTTACATTTAGAATTATAAACCATGAACATCATGACACAACACAAGTTAGATTCAATCATTGTGTGCCTCTTCACCTTCCTGCAAAAAGTAAAATATCTACTTAAATATTTCCAGCAGGTTCATAAGAAAACAACATTAAGAAGAATGAGATAAGATATAAGGAGTACGTATCAATAATATTTTTTTAACTCATCAATTTATTATCTTATCAATAGCATGCAAGCATGCATGTTAGATAAAAAAAGATGGGAGCTGCAATAGTCGAACATATACACATCATGTTTAAAACTGTATAGCCCTAAGTAAAGTTGCCTCTAGTTGGTCGCCATGGCCTTGTTAACTATGTTATATGGGTTAATGCAACCTACTAATCATAAAAAAAAAGTAATGAATCATAGGAATTGGCGAGACATGCTCAGTAGAACACAATATCAAATTAAAAAGCAATCATATTTATAGAATCTAGTTATTCCAGTTCATATTGCTCTATCACTTTGGACACTTCGTCAATATACTATGCATAAGAAAATATTTTGATCAAAACACATAAAAATTACGAGAGGAATGATGAATGAATTTTCTACCCTAGTAACACAAAATCATAAACTGACCATCTTCTTGTTGTTGGTATTATTGTCATCCTCTAATAACCGACGATTAAACCATGTTTCCCCTTTAGAATTAAAATGATCTACATACTGCATCTCTCATTGAGCCTTAAATTCTTCTGTTATAACAAACCAAAAATAAATATATTAAAATACAATAATAACATAGGTAAATTAGTTATCAAATATCAAAAACTTAAAAATGATGAGATAATTACTCATAACCAAATTAAACAACTTATTAAGTATAATAGTTGCGGCAATCATGTCTTTTAGCCCGTCATTTACTCATTTCATTCTTTCTTTTTCCTTTTCTTCACTTGTCACTAAAGAAATCCACTTACTTGCCTCATGTGAAGTGCCATATTCATTGGTATAACAAAATTTTACTTCCAATAAATCGTTCATTTCCTTAACAAAACTTATTGAGTGACTTAAGTTCATAAATTTGTTTTTTTCGTGATTCGGGGGCATTAATGAGACACCTACTGCATATGCTACAGGATTCCTCGTATTATGAATAAACTTAAGATTATCTTTCAAGTCACTGCGATTAAAAGATGTAAGCCCCACAGGTATGTCTTTATCTACCGACTGATCAAAATGTGCAACTCCGTGGGTTTTACTACCCGGGTCTGCAGCCCTTCCCGTCTTAATCTCATAGTCGAATTTAAGACGGAAAGCGGCAAGCCTAAATATGAGTTTGTAATTTTTCAGTTTCATTGTGGTCAGCTCCACAATATCACGATGATTGTCGTCGACTTCTTTATCATGAAAATAACTACCCAAATGTTGAGCAAACACCTACACATAATAAGTAATTATAAAGTTAAATAGATAAATATATAACTAAATAAAAAATCATTTTTAATTAAATATCTTGTTATTCACCTTTTCAATTTCAAAAAAAGTTTTATGTCATATCCAAAAAAATACCTTGCTGTAAACAAAGTTTACGTTGCTCTTGGTCGACGAGGACTTGAAAACGGCTCTGTAAACACTGGTCATCTATTAACGAGAAATATAATAATCAGAATTAATAACTCAAGACCATTTTTGGTATTCATTGAATAGAAATACAACATTTGTAATTTTACTAGTTGATAATCTACATATAGTAAGATGATAATCTATATTGTTTTTATATTACATTTGGGTACAACCTACAACATACTTCTAAAAGATGAAAATTATTATTGTTATTATTATTATTGTTATTGTTGTTGTTGTTGTTATTATTATTATTATTGTTGTTGTTGTTATTATTATTATTGTTGTTATTATTATTATTGTTATAATTGTTATTATTAATATTCTTATTATTGTTATTATTGTTATTATTATTATTATTATTATTATTATTATTATTGTTATTATTATTGTTGTTATTATATTATTATTATTATTATCATTATTGTTGTTGTTGTTGTTATTATTATAATTATTATTATTATTATTATTATTATTATTGTTATTATTATTATTCTTATTATTATTATTATTATTGTTGTTATTATTATTGTTATTATTGTTGTTGTTGTTGTTGTTATTCTTCTTATTGTTTTTATTATTGTTGTTATTATTATTATTGTTGTTTACGGCAGATTTTGGTCTCAGGGGCAATAAGGATTTTTTATTCCCGAGACAATCCTTCTGCAACTGTGAATTTGTTTTGTTTATGGGAACCCAAAAGCAAATTTGGCAGAAGATAAATAATCACACCAATCGACAAAGAGGTTTAACGTGGTTCGACGGATTAGATCCAACCTACGTCAACGGGCACAAAACGGATGATATTTTATTACTGGAATATACTTTTCAGATCTGTTCTCATGTTTACAAGTCTGATGATAATAATATTGATGCCCCTTACGCATACTTTCTCCTCATATTTATAATAGTAAAGAAATGAGATTCACTTTCCCACAAGGATTCATAGTTAAAACTATCTTTGCTTCATTTATCCTATTAGGACATTGACTTACCAATTCCTATTAGGATACTGATTTATCAATTTTTCCCATGAAAGTAGGATAACTTATCTTCTGGAGCATATCCCGCCATATTCCCGGTCTTCATGAGGTCGGTCACGATGATATTTTGAACTGAGAATGTTGATGTCGATCTGATAATGCCCGGTCATCCAATCTTAAGTGGTCGGTTTACAGATCATAAAGTGCTCGGCCCCTTACTCATGTGGTCGGGTCGGTATTAATGATCCTGACCAAGAAGAGAATTACCTTTTTACCACTACCGTACTGCTTAAATATCATAGGATCTGAAAATACCATCAACAATTGTTCTTATTATTATTATTATTATTATTATTATTATTATTATTATTATTATTATTATTATTATTATTGTTATTATTGTTATTCTTATTATTATTGTTATTATTATTATTGTAGTATTATTGTTATTAATGTTATTATTATTCTTATTATTATTGTTATTATTGTTATTGTTATTATTGTTATTCTTCTTATTATTGTTGTTTTTATTATTATTATTATTATTTTTATTATTATTATTGTTATTATAATTATTATTATATTGTTATTGTTATTATTGTTATTATTATTATTATTATTGCTATTATTATTGTTGTTGTTGTTATTATTATTATTATTATTATTGTTATTTGTAACATCCTAAGTTATTTTAACGTGTTTGCATAATTTTATTTTCGCATGTGAGGTCGGGTCCGAACGCGGGGTTAACTTTTATTATAAATTAGGGACTTCTTTTTTATGAATTAGTTATAAAGTAGTAATAAATAAATTTGCAGGGTTGATTTTGAAATTAAGAAATTGGCATTAATGGATCTATAGACTTTTCTATATATATACATAAAATCTAGATATTTCTTTTATATATATAAAAAAAAATTAAAATTAAATTACACATGCTTATTTTATATCCACACATGTTTAATTTATATAAACCCCACACGTTTTACTCACACCACACAAATTAAAAAATATATTTAATAAAATAAATAAACCTAGAAACATCTAGCACCCATTCTCACATGTAAGAGATACACAATTAATTAAAACACACATACACAACACGCACACAGTAGGGGAAAAAAAAGAAAGGAGGAACCGAGCAGAATAAAGAGGAAGAAAGCAGAGACGAGAACACCACTCACGCACAGCACACACTCACAGATTTCACACACAGAAATCTGAGAGAGTGCAGGGAGGCATACGAAACCAGAGAGAAGAAAGAGAGGGAGACCAGAGAGGAGAGAGAGAGGGATTCTGAAAATTGAAGCTTGATTTCGTTCTTGGAGTTAAATGGTAAGTATACTATGGCTATGATTTTCTTGGGTTTGATTGATTTTTATTTTTTTTATTTTTTATTTAGGCCTTGGGATGAATTTCGAAAATTTGGGTAAAGAAAGGAGTTAGGATAATGTAAAGAATGATTGGGATTTGGAAACTTAGCATTAAGTCAAAAGAGATTAATAGGATTAGAGAAATTAAAAATTTGGGGGAAGATGGCAGTAAACCCTAGAATTTGGGAATTTTTGGTGTTTGGGAGTAAGTTTATTAATTGGTTAGATTGGATTTATAATAATTAAATAATGAGATTTTTTTTAAAGATTTAATTTATTTGCTTAAGAATGAAAATGGGTCTTTTAGCTGTGTGGTTGGCAGGATTTGTTGTGAAGTTTATTGTTGTTTGATAATAATGATAATTAGAAATGAAATTTGTTAATACTTATGAATTGATATTAAAAGATAATGAAGAATATGTTGTTCATCTAAAGCAAGCTTATTTTGTTCCATAGTGTTGGCGTTTGATTTGTTTGGGATTATTAGTAAGTCAGAGTTTTGGAGAAACACCATATTTCTATTCTGCACTTATACATGGACAAAAATTAGTCAAAAGAATTCAAAAAAAAAAAAAATGAAGAACAGAGTCAAAAGAATTCAAAAAATGAACAACAACAATGGCACTTACCTCTAGTTGCTGATTTTTTCATAGTATGCAGACCATATTCCCAATGACATCCTTTTAAAACCAACCCAGCAAAACAGAGAGTGTGAGGCAGAAAGGTGTGCAGAACAGAGAGTGTGAGGCAGAAAGGTGTGCAGAACAGAGAGTGTGAGGCAGAAAGGTGGTGGCTGCAGCAGCTAAACAATATTTGCTTTTCAGAGACAAAATCGTACTATGGATATTGTATTATTATATAAATATTAAAAAAAAATGAAATGTTATTATTATTATTGTTATTATTATTATTATTATTATTATTATTATTATTATTATTATTGTTGTTGTTGTTGTTGTGAATATAATGATTTTGTTAGCATATAGAAACTATAGATGGAGAAAAATCATTTTAGTCAATATTATGATGATAAGTTTTTTTATTTTTTATTTTTTTTATACTTAAAAATGAAGAAGAAGAAGAAGAAGAAAATAATAATAATAACAACATTTCATTTTTTTAATATTTATATAATAACACAATATCCATAGTACGATTTTTGTCTCTGAAAATCAAATATTGTTTAGCTGCTGCAGCCACCACCTTTCTCTGCCTCACACTCTATGTTCTGCACACCTTTCTGCCTCACACTCTCTGTTTGCAGGGTTGGTTTTAAAAGGATGTCATTGGGAACATTGTCTGCATACTATGAAAAAATCAGCAACTAGAGGTAAGTGCCATTGTTGTTGTTCATTTTTTGAATTCTTTCGACTCTGTTCTTCATTTTTACTAACCAAGGATAATGCTTGCTTATGCTGCATGTTTCATTTATGAAATATGATAGCTGAACGTCAAAACTCCTTTTCTTAAACGGAAACCTTTTGGAGGATGTTTATACACATCCTGACGGTTTTGTCGTACCAAAACAAGCGGACAAGGTTTGCAAGTTAAATCAATGCAGTTATGGATTGAAGCGAGCATTAAATTCTTGGAACCATCGTTTTGGTGTAATCATAATGGTATATGATTTAATTCAAAACAAAGATGATTCTTGTGTATATAAGAATGTTAGTGAGAGCGCACTGACAATGATTGTCCTATATATAATAATGACATATTATTTCTTGGAAATAACATTCCCATAATATAATCGGTGAAAGCTTGGCTTTCATGAAAATTCTCCATAGAATACTTGGGAGATGCAACCTTTATTCTAGGAATAAAGATCTACTGTGATAGATCTAAAAGTTGTTGACACTCTCCGAGAACTTATACGTTGAAATATATGTACGCGACCTGGTGTCTCATATGCTTTGAGCACATGGAGTCACAATCAGGCCAATCCAGATGATGGTCACTGGATTGACGTTAAGAACATCCTTAAGTATCTTAGACGCACTAATGATGCTTTCTTAAACTATGGAGAATGAGAACTTGAAGTGACTGGGTTCACCTTTGCAAGTTTCCAAACCGACAAAAATGACTATATGTCGTAATAAGGGTACTATATAGTTTGAATAAAGGAACATTGAGCTGGAAATCTTCCAAGCAAGATACTGTTGCCGAATAAACAACAAAAGCGGAATATTGTTGCAGCTGAGGCAGCAAAATAAGCATTTTGGATCTACAAAATTCCTAATTAGATTAGGGATAGTTCTGTTAGCAGCTGAGGTAGGCTACATCACATGCTAATGAACTGCGGTCTCATCAACGATCCAAATATGTACTTCAACTATTTCATCTTATTCGTAAGATCATCATATCGTGGCGATGAGATGATCGAATAAATCCCATCAGATGATAACTTTTCAAATCCGCTGACAAAAGCTGTTTCTCAGCAGAAGTTTGAGCGACCCGTACATAATTCAGGTGTAGGACACTTGAGTAATTGGCTATAGGCCAAGTGGGAGATTGTTGGACAATTATGACCCATAACATCACTATTTGTACATAACATGATGTTGTATAAATTAACTATGTGACAAAAGAAATTGCTCTTTTATCATTTGTAATTGGATTACCGGGATATATAAATGATAAAAGTCCATATGATTAGTTTCAGATTAATAAGATATGAGAGTATTAATCCACTAAGGTTTCATAATTAAATATCCATAGTCGTAGTATTATCGAGACTGGACATCGATAATGCAAAATAGACTAGTATTGGATACTTATGCAAGTGTGATAGGAGGTTGTGTTTACTGATGATACGGAAACAGCTTCGCTCTGGATAAACCCCTCAGAATCTCATTGGTAGTATGACTATGTGTCTATGGAATCCGAATCAGGGTAGGTGTATTTGGTCTTAACCTGAGAATTGCATCGCTAATACTTGCGACAATCAATATACTTTGGTTTTGGTCGTCCGGGGCTTTAACAGGTTCCGTGTACGCCTCTTCTGGGTATACTGAGAATCGTAGTGTACTGGGTGTGATGTCAAGATGGAAGTATCACTTCAATCATATGGAGATGATGATCTTGTAGGATACAAAACTAGTACTCTTAAGTACTACAATCATCTGGATAATATGACTAGGTCATGATTATCCGATTATAGGGATTAGTTACCAGAGATCCGATATATGCTTCGTATGAGGCAGACACAATTCCAGCCCTAGGCCTAGCATGTGACATCCGATACTAGATCGTAATACGCAATACTACGCTTGACAAAGATTATATATTCCTTAAAGATTATTTCTGGAGAATTGAGTAGGCACGGTGTTTTGCTAGAAGCCAACCATGTCTTGAAATCGGTAAGAACGTGGTACTGGGTACGCACGTGTTCGGATAGTCTGATGACCGGATTTACTGCCAACATATCCAGAGATCTCATGGGTCGCTTCCCGAAGATTCACCGATAACGTATGACTCGAACATAATTAATCTAGGATTAATTAGAAGAGAGAGAACGATTAATTCAGAATTAATTGATATAAAATAATATATTCGATATATTAAATGAAATTAGATCTCATAAAGAAATTAAAATTGAATTTTAATTCGGGCGAACAAATTAATTTAGAATTAATTCTCGAGTGACTTTAATAGTAATTTTGCTAAATATAATTATTTAATTAAATTTGATTTAATTACGTCACAACAGAAAATTCGTTAATTTGGAATTAACGAACCCGAGCCCGGAATGTGTTTGCGGGCCCACTCAGTTTTTGAATTAAAGTGGGGCCCACAAGTCGCATTACAAGGCACCTCACTTGTCACTTTATTTACTTTTGGTGATGGAAGTTAGTGAAGATTTATTTTGGTAACTTGTAAGACACCTTTTGTCATTTGGAATGACATTTACCATGGTTTTGGTAAAAGGGAATTGTTTTTTTGGAAAAACAATTACAATTACACAACACCAAAAAATCAAATCTCTCATCCTCTCTTTTCTCTCAAAACCGTGAGTTGCTTCTCCTCTTCTGAAAAATTTTGTTTCAAAATTTCTCAAGTGCGAGCACATAAAGGAGTCTACATAGATGATAGGGAAACTACTCTCATGAGTTTGGAATTCATTCACCAAGCTTGGAGCTCAACACACATTCATACAAAGAGAAGCTTGAAGCACTACACAAAGGTTTGAAATTTTTTTCTACATCCTCTCAACTGAGCATTGTCAGTATTTTTTGCAAACTTCTTTGCGTATTCACACACGTTTTATGCTTATTAGATCTTGGGATTTGTTCTTTGAGAACCTAACAATATGTTCCCTGGATGAACGAGAAATCCAAAACGAAAGATAAACCGGTGGACAATTCAGAAATAAGGTTTGAGCAGTAAGAGCAAGAATTGTTTATCCCCATAAAGATTATTCTTTGAGAAGTATTTTTCCATCAACGGACGAGTATAGTCAGCTTCATATTTTGGGAAGTATCAATGTGTCATTATTCCAATTAAAAGCTCAACTCATCAAATAGATTAACAAGGTACATTTTACATGTTTGACAATAATAGGAAGTGATGAACTTTTCTTCTTCTCAAGACTTGAATCAACTTAAAAACGTTCCAATTAGAGGTCATGTAAAATAATACAACTAGTCAAGTACATCAGGAGATTCAGGACACAGATGCTAACCAATGAGATGTCATTAACAGAAATTTAGATTAAGCATTGACCAACAAATTTATCCATTATCTTCACACTTTTTTAATTTAAAGAGCTCATAAATTATTTGTTAGAATGTCGTAGAACCTACTGAACATTGCCACAACTTCTCCTACACAACGTAGAGCCTACTGAACACTGCTACAACTTCTCCTACACAGCATCACCTTTGGTGTAGTAAGACTTTCTAAAACCTTTAAACTTTGCAGGACAGTAAGATAATTGAAAAGGAAATTACCCATCTGAACTCTAAGATTGCAATTATATATCCTATTTACTGATTAGTATGAGATCCCATATATGGCAATCATTTGATTTTGATTTTTTTTTTTTGTTGGAAACATTGTAAACCCTTCCACTAAACCACCAAACTCGGACTTAAGCGGAGCAGGTAAAACCCTCAGCTACCCAAGGCTCTTACAAAGAAATGCACCTCTGGACTCGAATCTAAGACCTGACAATAAAGTACTAAACACTTTGCTACTAAGCCACACCCCATGGGGCGGCAATCACCTATATTTTATTTATTTATTTTGAAATCGTTGGAAACCCTACCGCCAAACCCCTAGCTATCATAGACTCTTACAAGAAACGCACCACATGAATTCGAACCCGAGACGTGGAGGTAAGATCCTGAGAAATCACCAAGATATCAAACCTTATCCAATAAATATCATTTAAGGGCAATAGTTGACAAAAGATATATCATTTAAGGAACCCAGTACTTACATGGAACTTAATAATCATAAATGTGCACATCTTCGCAAGTCAAGTCAAGGGCTTTTAATCAGAAAGAACACACCCAGATAGTAAAATCATAAATTTACAATGTTAAATTTATGAAATTTAAATGGGAATTAATTGCATCAACACTAAATTAAAAAATATCAAAAAGAAAAATAATACATCTCATGTCAAAGTATACAAATAAAATAAAAATATAAACAAATAAACGAGAGAGAACTGACTGAAAATGTTGGGGAGTCAAGTGAGGTTTCGTCTCAGGCATTTGGTCGAGCAAATCGAGGGCACAGTTATTGTTGGCTGGAACATCATCGACCTCTGGCTTTTGTTGAATCGGTTGAGTCGATGAGTTCAGTGACTCCGAGTTCGGCGGCGGCGGCGATGCTTACTTTATCTCCATTTTCCACAGCGGTTGTTGAGAGGCTACCTATCTATTCCCATTAGAAGAAGAAAGATATGAACGAAAGCATGTAAGTTTGATTTTATATATGTTGACGGCTGATTTTGGTCTCAGGGCAATATGAGAATATTACTCCCGAGACAATCCTCCCTCAATAGTGAATTTGTTTGGTTATGGGGACCAAAAGCAAACTTAGCAAAAGACAGATAATACACCAATCGACAAGGAGATTTAACGTGATTCAGTGGATTCGGATCCGACCTACGTCCACGGACACAAACATGATGATACTTTTATTACTCGAACACGATTCTCAGATCTTTTTTGTGTTTTACAAGTCAGAGTTTGATGATTCTGATGCCTTTTACACATACTCTACCCTTCTATTTATAATAGTGAAGGAATCAGATTCCTCTTAGTATGAGGTTTCCTAGTTGAAACAATCTCCTGCTCCCTCAAGGAAACCTTTATCAAATCTATTTTTCACTTCTTTTATCCTACTAGGACTCTGACTCCTTAGTTTTCCTATGAAAGTAGGATAACTTATCTTCTGGAGCATATCCTGCCATACTCCCGCTCTTATGTGGTCGGTCATGATAGTCTTTTTGTACTGGGAGTGCCGCTGTCAACCTAAAAGTGCCCGGTCATTTTGAATTCAAGTGGTCGGTCTCCTCCTGTTGTGGTCGGTCTTATAACTTAAAATGTGGTCGGCCTTTTAATGTAAAGCACTCGGGCCCTCACTGCTGGCTTTTTATGGTTCGGGTCGGTATTAGTAATCTCACCCAAGAAGGGAATTACCATTCTACCCTTGTCGTGCTGTTTTAAATATCATAGTGCCTGAAAACACCATCAACATCTGTCCCCTAGTTATCGGTTCCAACAAGTATACGAGTTGGTGCCGGGAACTATATAAAGATGGTGTGCTGATTACTTTGTTGGTGGTCGATCCGGGGTTGAATCGAAATTTTCGTTGCCTCTTTTCAAGCACCTCTTCTTGAGACGCACAACAGTCACGTCTGTTTAATGCCCATCAAATCACCTTTTAGGGTTTTTCCTAATGTGACACTTGTCAATCATCTGTCGGATTCCCGCCAAAAAAGAAAGTGAATCGACCGTGTAGGGGTGTTTTAATAGTGTGCTGATCTCAACCGTTCGTTTGATTTTGGCAGACCTCTTTTGCAGTTGACATTTGGTGTCCATCCAGGTTTCTTTTCTCGATCCAACGGCCATGAGCGTCCCACTCATGACTATAAAAAGACGGGGCTTTTACTGTGCAGTCTTTTTGGCAAATCTTTCTCTTCTTCCAGTGAATATTTCAACCGTGACTCACTTGACTCAATACCCTCGAAGTTTCTTTTAGCCGTGCATTGTTCTTCTTTCTCCGCCGTGACCTGTGAATTTAGGGGACGAGCAAATCGTGCTGTGCAATCTTCAGTCTTTCTGAAAGAAACAAGTAAGTTTTCCGAACGACCTCTCTTCTTTTTGTGTGTTGTGAATCCTTTGTTAGCTTTGATGTTGCTAGGGAGTGACTTATAGCTTGTCGGATTTTGTTAGGGCATTTTTAGAACCCACCTGCTTACCTTTCTCGGAATTCCTGAGTAGTTTTAGAGTTTTAGTTATAGATTGACTTCCCATTCCTTTTTATTTTCCGGACGTCTAGGATGTCTAATGACAGTTCTCCCCTTGAAAACCCTGCTAAACCCTTGGCCCCTATTGTTGAAGAGCTTTCCTCTGGCTCGGGAGCACCCATCGTGGAAGATCTTGATACTACCCCCACTCATTTTGAGATCGAACAAGATTCTTACCATCAAAGGGTTCCTCGGAAGGATCCGGAGCCCGGTGACTTTGACAGCTCGACTTTAGACATGGTTCGGCCTTCTAAGATAACCGAGGATGATCTGGCACTGCTTCGGCAACGATATGACATCCCGATAGACATTACTCTTGAGGTCTCTCTTCCATGTGATCGTGCCAGTCAGCCTGACGAGGGTTCTGTGGCCCTTCTTCCAGCTTTCTTCGAGATGCGGGCTCCGGTTGCCAATTCAACCCTATTTTGCCTGGATGCTGGCCGAGATGGAGGTCGTCCCCTGTCAACTAAGTCTAAATAGTTGGAGGATTTTGGCCGGGTTGTATGTAGCTTGGCATCGGGCAGGGCTTGGCGAACCTTCTTTTGCAGAAGTGAAGAGGTTATATCGGTTGAAGGCCAACCCAAAGACTTACCACGGTTGGTACTACCTTTCTGCTTACGATAGTTCGTCAAACGTCGTCCAAAAACTCCCCGACTCCAATAAGAATTTCAAAGATCTTTGGTTCTGGGCCACTGGAGATTGGAGACGGACCCTGAGGTCGGATGAAGAGGAGACCTTGGTTCCGGACATCTTTAGAGCGGGAGGTTAGGAGATTAACCTTTAGTTTTTCTGCTCTTAGTTTTTTTTTTATGTTTGGATTCTTACCCCTTTTTTCTATTCCTCCTAGCCTGTTGGAGGGATGCTCCCAAGGTCTCCCATTAGGTCCGGCAGCGGGTATTCTAGGCTCGGCGGTATGCTGCTCATTGGAGGGAGTTGGTGAATGATGCGACATTCTTTGAATCGGGGCTCGTTCGAACCGTTCCTCCTAAGGTCTCGGGTCGGATAGGTAGATGCCTGTTGATCTTCTACGCTACTCCCATGTTTATTTACCATGTTTGGTGTCGTCTTTTTTTTTTTTTTTTTTTTTTTTTTTTTGTATGCTCAGGTCCTGAACTTTTTTTTCGTCTTTGTTTCTTGCAGGCATGTCGAGGAGACCAAAGTACCTTGATCGGTTGACCGGTGCTGCGAAAAAAACTAGCCCAGGTGGAGCTGGTACTTCTCTCGGAAACGACCTGAATCTTCCGAGGATAGAAAGGTGGCCGTGGAGGTAGAACGGCCGAGCTCTCATGGTCTATCTTCATCTCCTCGGGTGCCCCCAATGGGTGCCACCCATCCTGATAGCCCCCCGAGATCATCCAGGAGGAGGAAGCGTCGGTTTGGAGCTGTGGATACCCAATTGAGGTGGGAATTGGAGGAGGAAGAGGCTCCGATCAGAGAAACTTCAGTTCGGCATGAGGGTTCTTCTAAAAAATTGAAGGGTGTTGTGGTTCTCGGAGTTGATGACCTTGGGAAGAATATTAGGGAGGCTACTTCCCATTTGGTACCAGCTTTCAATGAGCTGGCCGGGGCTGTACCTCCTGAGAAGATTCCGAGGTTTGAGGACCTTTCACCCGAGGAGGTGGTCACAAAGTTGTGCTCCCAGTTGGCCCAGGTTATTTCTTTTTTCTTCTTTTCTACATCCGAGGTGTCTTTCAGACTTTGTTTGAAACTGACTTCTTTTTCTTCTTGGCAGGCAAATTATTTGGCGGCAAAAAATAAGGACATGTTCATAAGCATTTTGTCCGAGGGCGGTCAAGCCCAGAGGCTTCAGAATCGTCTTTCTGAAGTGGAGGCCAAGCTGGCTAGTGCCGAGGAGAGGAATAGGGACCATGAGCTGGCTGCGGTCGAGGCTGTCAAAACAAACAAAGCTCTTAGGGCTGCTGCTACTCTAGAGCGCAAGAATGCTGAAGAAGCTAGAGCAAGTTTGGTGGATGCCCGGGCTGAGATTGGGATCCTCAAGGTGGAAGTGGGCAGTGTGGAGTATAAGCTGCGGGCCAAGGAGGAGGAACTGGGACGGGCCCGTACCGAGTTCAGGGATAAGGAGCTCGAGTGGGAGGCCGAGAGGGACTCCATTCGTCTTGAAGGGGTCGGCGATTGTGCTGAAATTATACCAATGGTGTTGCCCGACCTGGATATGGGGCCAGTCGATGCAGCCATCTGTTTCTGTAAAGGGGAAATATCTGAGGAGGAATTTCAGAAGTGGCTCCCCCTTTCTTCCGAGGAGGCGATGGATCCCGACCCGATTTCGGTTGCCCCGGTCTCTCAGGTTTCTCAAGAAGGTCGACCTGATATTCCTGCTCCTGGCGAGGACTATTCTGAGATCCCACCTCCAATCTTTGAAGTAGAGGTCTCCCATGTTGCCGAGGTTGAAGCTGTTGTTCCCGTTCTTGAAACCGAGCTGATCCCTCTATCGTCTGAGCCAGCCGAGGAAGAACTTCCTGCCCCTGCGCGGGCTGATTAAAAAAAGGGGTAACCCGGGCGGGGCCCTGTGTACACTTTTTTTTTTTTTTGTAATAACACTTATATTTTTTGAATATATATATATATATATATATATATATATGTTGTGTGTGTGTGATTTCTTTTTTTTTTTTTTTTATTTCGTTTTTTATGTTTCCCTTCGAACATTTGAGACCTCTTCGTGGGGACAATATGAGCTGGAGGGACGTAATTCGTCCCCGAGTAGTAAGAAACATTTGGCTCCGGTGGAATCAGTGAGACATAACCCGACCCCGATCCGAGGGAAGCACTAGGCTCCGGAGGGGAATGTTACGTCCCCAATTTAAAGAACACCGACTCGGTGGGACGTAACCCGACCCCGAGCTGTATGGAATACTTGGCCCTGGGGGAATGTTTTCGTCCCCAGTCCGAAAGATAGATTCGGTAGGGTGTGGCCCGACCCTGAGCTGTATAACCAAGTGGCATCGGCGGAACGAAATCCAGCCCCGAGCCGAATAACTGAATGGCCTCGGCGGAACGTAATCCAGCCCCGAGCCGAATAATTGAATGTGTCCTCGGCGGAACGTAATCCAGCCCCGAGCACTGGTTAATCCTTGGGATCTATTCAGATGAGAAGTGTATCCATCTTTGAAACCCTGTCGAATCTGACTTGGGCGTCCCCTGTCACGCTGACGAAAAAATAAAAACAAAACTTCTCGAAAATAAAATCAAAAGGTGGGGGTGACTTAGCACTTGTCCCAAAAACTTTTCACAAGCGTAAACAACAGCACAGATTCCTTAAAACAGCGTCCTGTCCGAGGTTTCCAAAACACAATTCTGAATCTTTTAATTCAGTGTCCCGGCGAACCAGGATTTGGATCAGAGAGCGTTTTAAAATGGTAAGGGCACATCCTTTATACGTCGGGTCACTGTGGAGCATGTGTATTGTGCGAGGGCTCCTCCTTACCACGCTGGAGCAGACACACGCTACAAGGGCGTAACGCATCCCCGTGCTGCACCTCTCTTGGATCCAAATGATGAATGGATCAAAGAGTGTCCGGGATACTAAAGGTATATTCCTCCTTAGGTCCGGCATCACTGGAGTTAGCAATCGTCACGGGGGCATCATCATCCCCCGTGCTATGCTTTCCCACGGATCCATTACATCGGGTAAGTGAGGATCAAAAAAGTGCTCGACACATTAAGGGCATGTTCCTCCTTATGTTCGGTAACACTGGAGTAAGCAATCGCCACAAGGGGTATCATCCCTCCCTGTGCTATGCTTCTCACGGATCCTATGCATCGAGTATGTCCCTGAGGACCCTGAGCCAAGAGAGATACTTGGTTCTGAGGGAATGTCTCGTCCCCAGACCAATGAGCATGACTCGGTGGGACGTAACCCGACCCCGAGCCGAATAGTCAAGTGACCTCGACGGAACAAGATCCAACCCCGAGGTGTTCGAAGCTTTAAGGGCATATTCCTCCTTATGTTTGGTAACACTTGGAGCAAGCAATCGCCACGGGGGTATCATCCATCCCCGTGCTATGCTTCTCACGGATCTATACTTTGATTCACCTTCGTCCCTGCTGTTTGATGTTTGTATGGAGTCGATTGATTCTGGTGTGACTTATGCTTATTTATGGTGGTAGCCGTGGTCGGGTAGTTGCGGGTTTTGTGCTTTTGACCTTGGACCGTTGTATTGAGTATGTCATCGGGGTTTTGAATATGATTTTGCAAAATTTTTTTAGAAGAGCAGGTGAAAAAAGAAAGTTTTATTTATATTCGGGGACATACTGCCCTTCTTACAACTCTCTGTGGGTCATTTTGAGAGAGGCTTTGTGTTTGAATTTATGTCCCTTATTGGGTTGCTGCCAAAGAAGAGGGGGAAGAGAGATTTTACTGAAAATATTTTCTCAACATCTCGGCGTTCCATGGCTTTTTTAATCTTGTGTCGTCCAGCTGTTCCAAGAAGTAAGCTCCTGGCCTTACCACACTCTGTGATTTTGTATGGCCCTTCCCACTTGGCACCTAGCGAGCCCTCCTCTGGTCGCCGGGTGTTTAAGGTGACCCTTCTCAATACTAAGTCGCCCGGGAGGAAGGAGCGGGTCCGAACTCTTCTGTTGTAGAAGCGGGCCATTTTTTGTTGGTAGACTGCTGCTTTCATAGCTGATTTATCTCTCATTTCCTCGATCAGGTCGAGGTGGTTTTTTATAAGTTCTTCATTCTGCTCATTCCCAAAGTGGCGGACCCTGTGAGTTGCTACCCCAATTTCTGCTGGAATGACGGCCTCACATCCATATGATAGGGAAAATGGTGTTTCCCCTTTGGAATCTTTGTAGGTCGTCCGATGTGCCCATAGCACTTCTGGTAAATCTTCGACCCATAAGCCTTTGCATGATCCGAGCCGAGCTTTAAGGTTTGCCTTGATGGTCTTGTTTGTTGCCTCAACCTGTCCGTTTGACTTGGGATGGGCTGGCGAGGTGAATTTTAAAGCGATCTGGAGGTCTTCGCAGAGCTTCCTGAATCCATTGCTATCGAATTGTTTCCCGTTGTCGGTGATGATCGCCCGTGGGATTCCGAACCTGCAGATTATGTTCCTTTTTACAAACTCTGTGGCCTTTTTCTCCTCCGTGATGGTGGATAGCGGCTCGACTTCTGCCCATTTTGTGAAATAGTCTATGGCCACGATTGCATATTTCGCTTGCCCTCCGCCCTATGATATCTAGCCCCCACTGTGCGAACGGCCATGGGCTGGACATGGTGGTTAATTGTTCTGCCGGTTGATGGTGGATGTTGGCATTTTTCTGACAACCCTCGCATTTCTGGGCTATCCACACACCGTCCTGATGCATGGTCGGCCAGTAAAATCCCTGTCTTAAGGCTTTGAAGGCGATTGATCTTCCTCCGGCGTGACTTCCACAGATGCCCGTGTGAATTTCCCTGAGCACATAATCTGCTTCCTCCTCTGTTAAACATCTCATGAGGGGTACAATATAGCCTCTCCGGTAGAGCACCCCTTCGATCAGGGAGAACTTGGTGCTTTTGAATTTTAGTTTCTTGGCCTCCTTTTTGTCTTTAGGGGTTTTCCCTGTTTCCAGGTATCTTCTAATCGGTTGCATCCACGAGTTTTTGCCTCCCTCTTCTACTATATCTACCTTCAGCTCCCATATGCTTCTTTCTCAGAGGCATATGAAAGGGATTATTTGGGGTCCTCGGTCTTCATTGAGGATGCGAGCCGGGCCAGGGAGTCTGCTTCACAGTTGTCTTCTCGTCCGATTTGTTCGAAGCGTACGTTCCCCACTTTCTCCATCAACTTTTTTACTTCGGCTAAGTAAGCTATCATGGTCGGCTCCCTGGCCTGAAATTCTCCTTTAGTTGTTGAATGGCTAGCTGAGAGTCACTCCTTACTACCACGTTGTGGACTCCCACTACTGTGCATAGCCTTAATCCGGCCAAGATTGCTTCGTATTCGGCTTCATTGTTTGTGGTTTCGAAGGGGAACCTTAAGGAAAACAATACTTCTTCCCCCTTGTTATTTTTAACACGATATCAGCTCCGTCGCCTTGTGAGCTGACAGACCCGTCTACTGACATCTCCCACTTGTCTTCCCCTACCGTCAAGATCTGGGGTTCGGTGAATTCTGCAACAAAATCTGCCAAAGCCTGTCCTTTCATTGCTACTCTTAGAAGGTAAGAGATGTCGTATTCGCTTAACTCCACCGACCACTTCATCAACCTTCTCGAGGCCTCTGGGTTTTGTAAGATCTGTCGCAATGGGTGGTCGATGTAACTTTGATAGGGTGGGCTTGGAAGTAAGGCCGCAATTTCCGAGCTGCGGTGATCAAAGATAGGGCGACTAGTTCATGTACGGGATACCGGGTTTCTGTGTCCAACAGGGCTTTGCTGACATAGTATACTGGTTTTTGGATTCGGTTAGCCTCTTGCACCAGCACCGAACTTACTGCGTGTTTTGAAACAACCAATTATAAGTATAATGTCTCTCGTGGGAGAGTTTTGCTAGGAGCGGGGGTTGTGCTAGATATTGTTTCAGTTGTTGGAAGGCCTCTTCGCACTCCGGAGTCCAGTCGATTCCCTTTTGGGCTTTCTTGATGGCTTTGAAGAAAGGGTGGCATTTGTCAGTTGCTCGGGAGATGGAGATCGGTTAAGCGCGGCTAGCCTGCCGGTTAGACTTTGAACTTCTTTCACCGTCATGGGAGATTTCAAGTCCAGTACGACTTGTATCTTTTGCGGGTTTGCTTCTATGCCCCTGGAGCTCACCATGTAGCCTAAAAACTTCCCGAATGCACACTTTTCTGGGTTGAGTTTTAAATGATATTTCCTCAATAACTCAAAGGTTTTCTTCAGGTCGGTCACGTGACATCCTGGCGCCTTAGACATTGTTATCATGTCGTCAACATACACCAGCATTGTTGTGCCGATGAGTGGTTTGAAAATCTTGTTGACCAGTCTCTGAAAGGTGGCTCCTGCATTTTTTAATCCGAAGGGCATTACTTTATAACAGTAAAGCCTCTGATCGGTGACAAAAGTTGTTTTCTCCTCGTCAGCAGGGTGCATTTTGACCTGGTTGTATCCTGAGAAGGCGTCTATAAAGCTCAGTAGTCCCTTGCAGGCTGTCGTATCTACGAGCTGATTTACGTTTGGCAGTGGGAAGCTGTCCTTCGGGCACGCCTTGTTGAGGTCGGTGAAGTCCACGCACATCCTCCACCTCCCGTTTGCTTTCCTTACCAATACCACGTTCGAAACCCATTCTGGGTACTTGACTTCTCTGATGAAGCCTGCTTTTAACAGTTTTTCCACTTTGGACGCCACTGCCCTGCACCGTTCTTGGTTAAAGATTCTTCTTTTCTGTTTAACTGGTCTGTGTGTCGGGTTTACTGCCAAACGGTGACTGATGAACTTTGGATCAATCCCGGGCATGTCATTGTGTCCCCATGCGAAGATGTCGGGGTACTTCCATAGGCATTATAGCAGGTCCTTTTTTAGGATTTCGCCCAAGTTTCCCCTATCTTTATGCTTTTATTCGGTCCGAACATGTTGACTTCTTCTAATTTTTCGGCTGCCTCTAGCCGGGCAACTTTGTCCGGCGCGGACCCGGGTCTTTCCTTGGATTTTCCTCGTCTTCCCCCATTTGCCTCTTACTGGTGCTTCCTTCGATGCATAGGGTTTCCTGTGAGAGAGTGGCGAAGCAACTACGAGCTATCTTCTGACTTCCGCATATGATTCTGATCCCTTCCCGTTAGGAAATTTTAGTTTCAAGTAGTAACAGGACATCGCAGCCTTTTTTTCATCATAAAAGGCCGGCCGACAATGACTTGGTAACTACTCAGGCAGTCCACCACAGTGAAGTTTACCATGACTTTCCGGGTTCTGGTGTGAGTTCCGATGTTGTTGCTAGTTGTATTCTTCCCAGCGGGATGACCGTTGAGCCTCCAAAACCATATAGGGGGTGCTGTCATTAGTTAGGGTTACGTATTCTACTCACAGGCTTTCTAAAGCTTCTTTGGATATTATGTCTACGCGCTTCCGGGGTCTACCAGGATTCTATCCACCTCTGTGCCGCTGATTGTAGCTTTGATTATCAGCGCATCATCATGGGGAAAACTCACCCCTCGTGCATCCTCGTCGGTGAACATTATGGGCACCGACCGACCCCATTGTAGTGTCAGGGGTATTTCTGTTCCTAGCACCTCTGCTCCTTGAGCTCGGCTATAGTTCTTTCTTGACCGGTTAGAGTCCCCGGCCAGTGTACTTCCCCCTGCGATGATGTTCACCTGTCGGTTTCGTGCCCTTTGTCTGGCCGACATGGTTTCATGGTCGATATAACTATTTAGATACCCATTTCGGGCAAGGCCCTCCATCTGTTCTCGCAGATCTTTGCATTCGTCCGTTGTGTGCCCCCTCATGTTATGATGTATGCAGTAAAACTTCTGGTTCCTTTTATCTGGGGGGAATCTCCTGAGGTCGGGTTCTATCAAGAGGCATTTTTCCTGTATTTCCATGATGATTCGCCCTGGTGGCTTGCTCATGGGAATATATGTTTCTTCTCGGACTACATGATTCACCTGGGTCGTGACCCTTCTTTCCTGATCTCTTCGAGGTATTGGTTTGAATTCTTTCGGTTTCGGATTGAATCTTTTGAATTCCCTGTCCGGTCGTCGGGGGGCCTCTGTTCTTGATGTTCTTTCCCGAATGGCCGTCCCCCTTCGGGAGATCTTTTCTTCGCTTTCTACCAAGACGAACTTCCGGCTACCTCTAGAGCGGTGGCATAATCCAGCGTGTCCTGGATTCTTAGATGAGTCCATAGCCTCCATACTTTTGGGGCTCATTTTAAGCTTTCTAGGGCTTCTAGGGACTCATATCCCCCGACTTCTAGTACCATGTTGTGGTATCTCTCAATAAAATTTTTCAGGGGCTCGTCATCTCCTTGCTTCATAAGTCTTAATTCTCCAATCGTCTTTTTGGGGACGCAGGCTCCTTTAAAGTGTCGAATGAACGACTTCTTAAGTTGTATGAAGCCTCCGATGCTCCCCGGAGCCAGACTTCTGTACCATAGGATGGCGGGTCCACCTAAAGTTAGGGGGAACACTTTCCAGATGGCATCTCCTACTACTCCCTGGACATCCATCAACAAGACAAAGCTCTCGATGTGTGATTTCGGGTCAGAGTGGCCTTTGTAGGGTGCCATGGTCGGCATGCTGAATCGCTTTGGGAATTTTGCCGACCTTATTTTTTCTGTGAGGAGGGGATTCCTCCTCGCTATCCCGGGTATCCCCTGCATCGGTCTGGAGGCCTACTCCCCACTTGGTCATCTCATTTTTTAACCAAGACTTTATTTCACTGCTTGTGCCGCCATGTTGTATCCTGTGCCCCTCTGTGTCTATTGCCCCGGGTGCGGCGTTCCTCATCCCTTGGAATTTCCCGCACACTTTCGCTATGCTCCTTGTCCTCTCTTCTGGAGTTGCGAAGACTGCCATAGGAGGGATCCGGTGATGGTCTTCCTTCTTCTTCTTCTTCCCATGTTTCCTCTGTTTGTGAATCTTTTTCTACAACTACGGATTTTATCCCATAGGGGCCCCTACTCCTGGGTCTATCGTCTTCATTTGTGTCTATACTCTTTTCCCTTCTGCTCTTTCACTTCTTCTTCGACTGGTTCCGATTTCTGGTCTCTCGTTGTTCGTTCCCTCCATTCTCTCCAGCCGATCCGTCATGGATTTCATGCTTTCTTCCATCTTTTTCATCCAGTCTGTTGCTGGACTCCCCGAAGATTGATGATTTCCGCCTTCTGCCATTGTCTTTCTACGCGAACTGCTTTTTGTTGAGGTTCCCCACAGACGGCGCCAACTGTTGACGGCTAATTTTGGTCTCAAGGCAATATGGGAATATTACTCCCGAGACAATCCTCCCTCAATAGTGAATTTGTTTGGTTATGGGGGACCAAAAGCAAACTTAGCAAAAGACAAATAATACACCAATCGACAAGGAGATTTAACGTGGTTCGGTGGATTCGGATCCGACCTACGTCCACGGACACAAACAAGATGATACTTTTATTACTTGAACACGATTCTCAGATCTTTTTTGTGTTTTACAAGTCAGAGTTTGATGATTCTGATGCCTTTTACACATACTCTACCCTTCTATTTATAATAGTGACGGAATCAGATTCCTCTCCCTCAAGGAACATTTATCAAATCTATCTTTCACTTCCTTTATCCTACTAGGACTCTGACTCCTTAGTTTTCCTATGAAAGTAGGATAACTTATCTTCTGGAGCATATCCTGCCATACTCCCGGTCTTTATGTGGTCGGACATGATAGTCTTTTTGTACTGGGAGTGCCGCTGTCGACCTAATAAGTGCTTGATCATTTTGAATTCAAGTGGTCGGTCTCCTCCTGTTGTGGTCGGTCTTATAACTTAAAATGTGGTCGGCCTTTTAATGTAAAGCGCTCGGGCCATCACTGCTGGCTTTTTATGGTTCGGGTCGGTATTGTGATCTCACCCAAGAAGGGAATTACCCTTCTACCCTTGTCGTGCTGTTTTAAATATAATAGTGCCTGAAAACACCATCAACAATATATGCACATAAAATTCATACAAACTTAGACATATATATAATATATAAATTTCCCGACTCAATAATTTATCAATGTGTAGTCTAACATTAAAAGTTATAAAATGTTAAGTCTCCACTGAATGTTACGAAAATATAAGATTTCCCACTCAAATTCAAACTTCATGAGTGATCGCCAAAATATTATCTTTGCCGTGTGCAAGCAAATGTTTACAAATGAAGATTTGGTAATTCCTAACACTAATGATGAGATTTTGAGTGAGGATCAACACTTGCAGCTGAAAGATGATATGATGAAATATATAAGAAGCTGAAAAGTATCGAAGTGACGATTAAATATGTAACCATACTTTTGTTTGTCATTATAATTGGACTATGTATGCATAAATGATGTGATATGCATAAACATAATATATTCTAAATGCTATCCAAAATAAAGAAGTAATTCATGCGTGTTCATAGTTCATAATATGTTCTAAATGTTATCTAAAATTCATATGGTGCCCATACAAGAGCATATGTATTACAACAAAAAAGTAACATACACAGTTATAATTCATGGCTGTTCACTTATCACATGAGATTGTTGCGATGGTATAAGGGGATGTTTTGATGGCTGAAGAGGTTGGGGTGTGGTCACCGATGGTCGTCAACCTATGAAAATTAAAGCAAAATATGACTCCACCATTTGGATGATGACATCCATCAACACCAATAAAAGGTCTAAAACCATTTAAAAAGCATTCATTTGTATTGGAAATGCCATAAAAATTTTTTTGAAATAACACTTTCTAAGAGTGCGAAGCTGCATCACACATCACCTGGCAAAGTGTCCATTTATCAGCCATAACAATTGTAACGGTATATTCATATAAATTTTGATAACCTTTTGAGTGATCACCTTGGACCTCAGATAAGGACTTTCCTATAGCCATATTCATTTTTAATCTATTAATCTTAACATCATATGTTTCTTACATATATGACCTGATGGTAAAATTCTTCACATTAATCGGACTTGAAAATTTTTTTCTGCCATTCTCACCAAAGGACAAAGGTTACCAACACCAATACTGAATTTTTGCTTACGTTTTGAACAAAATTTCAGCCCCGGAACAGCCCCCGAATAATGACACAAAACTAAACTGTTGTGCACCCGATACGCGACCAGCACATTGCCAAAACAGGCCATTAAATGCGTGAGCAGCTGCTATGTTTGAGATCTGATTTTACACTTCCCTCAACACAGCCCCAAAATAACTCTATATGTTCCCCAAAAAATTCTAGATTGAAAACAAAACAAATCGAGTCCCGTATCACCAACTTTGTGCGCGGCAATGAGCAAAAACTATGCTCATTGTTGTGCGTCTAAAGAGAAAGTTGGAGATGGAATTTTTTTCGATACCAAAAGGACTTCCATGTTATATCTCACAACCAAGAGAAACTAGGGTGGGCTAGACTCACAGTACTAACCTCTAAATGTTTTGGAGATTCTAAGTCACACAATTTTTTTCTTTTATTTGCTTCTTGTTTTTGTTTAGATATTTATTAAAGTTGATAAGATAAAATGTCAAATGAAATTGAAATTATTATTCTTGCATTTGGCTTGGCCAATTTCGGCCAAGGCTAAAAGTGTAGCAAGTATTTATAGTTTTCATTTCACTTTCATTTGATAACCTAATTCACTTTGACATAAACTCCATTAAAGAAAAACAAGGAAGCTAGTGAAGAAGAAAAGGAAAAACTAAAGAAAAGCTTGGATTTAGTAAGTTTTTCCAACTTACTATTAGATAAGAAATTGTTCCTTATGATCTAGGCTATAACATATGATGTTCTTAAGTTATTATTTTCTTTATTCTTTTTGTTTTTGATGATGGAAGTTTGGTTGGAAGTGTTGAGCATGTGTGATGAAGGAAGCTTATGGCTATTGTAGTAATAAGTGTTCTTTTGTGGTTTTGGAAACCTTGTTGCTAATCTAGAGTTGTTGACCCACTCTTATATGACCTAGATTTGATCTTGAGTTGTTTCATTGTGTTGAGACTTTGATTGGATAGAAGAAAGATGATTGAAGTGTTGTATTTAACCAATTTGGTCTAATTTGTCCAATTTGATGAAATTGAAAAATTAGGGTTCATGACCAATTCCAAATTTGGGGCTTTTCATATATGTTGTGTATTTGGATGTATATATGATGCATATAAAGTTTCATGTTCATTGGATTATATCTTGATGTGTTTTGATGCATGAAATGACAAAGTGCACAAATGGCACCCCTAATGGAGCTCACGGCTTTGGATAAGAAATTTGGGATTTTTGGTGCTTTTGGTGTTTTGATGTTTTGAACATGATAAGTTCATCTTAGAAATGATTTAGAATCATTCAAAATTGATTAGATCAATTTCGGACTAAAATGGACGAAATACCAAAGCAAGGGTAATTTGGTAAATTCACTTGAATATGATTCATTTGAATTTTATTTCATAATTTGATTATTGGAATGTTAAATAAATATGTTTATTTAATTAATCCGAGAAAAAGTTTTGAAATCGGAAAATACGATTTTCCACCGCTTCCGCTGCGTTACCGGATTCAGCCCCTAAAAACCCTTACATTTCCACCATATGATAATCGGCCAAGGCAAGGAATTTTTGAAAATTTTATAACAACAAATTTTCAATTACCATAATTGAAAAGATGTTAGAAAATTAAAAGGTTATCATCTTTTGAAAGTGTAACCACCAAAAATATCCAAGATCCCAAAACCTAAAATTTGAAATTCCAATTTTTGCCTTCCTAATTATATCAAATATAATTTAATAATCATCTTATAATTATTTTGGATTTTAATGTATAAGTAGAGATAATTTATTCATGTAATTAAAATTTTAATTACTCACTTTCTCTCCCCTCCAAAACTCCCACTTAATATTTAATTTTTTTTTCAAAAAGACAAATTATAAAAATGGGATAACAATATAATGATTGAAAAAAACCTCACCTCTTTGGGAAGACATCCTTATCGGGCCAGCCTAATAATCCCTCATAGATTGGGCTACACTGAAAGGCCTACAGTTTTGGATCCTAATATCATCAATCTTGTCCAAAATCTTCACCAAGGCCGTGAACCTCCAAGGGTGGCATAATGTGCATTTTGCACTTCACATGTTCAAAATACATCAAGATGATATCCAATCAACATAAAATTTTATATGTATCATATACACATCCAAATAAACAGTAAGAATGAAAATCCCCAAATTTGGAAGTGGTCTTAAACCCTAATTTTTTAATTTCATCAAATTGGATAAATTAGACCAATTAGTTAAATCCAACACTTCAATCAAGTTTATTCCATTCCAATCAAGCCTCACCATAATGAAACAACTATAGAACAAATCTAGGTCATTTAAGAGTGGTTCAATAACTCTAGATTGATAACAAGTTTCTCAAACCATCAAAAGAAAGCTTACAAGCTCATTAGTAACATTCTATGACCATTTATACATGCTCAACCCATTCCAAAATTTCCATCCTCCAAAAATAAAAAGAATAAAGAATAGAAAAACATAAGAACATCACAAGATGAAGCCCACAACAAGAGGAACATTTTTCTCTCTAATGGAAGGTTGGAAATACTTACTTAAATCTAAGCTTTTTCTTTGTTTTTCTTTTCTTTTCTCAAGCTTCTTTGTCTTTCCTTTTAATGGAGTATTTGGTAAAGGTTTTGACTTAATGAAACCCTAAATGAAACAAAAATAATTATACCAAAAAATCTTGCCTTGGTCGAAAATGAGGTATATGGAAATATCATGATATTTTTCAATTGTTTCATTTAAAGCCTTTTATCAGCTTGCAACTTTGATCATCAAACAATTTAATGAATTAAAGTAAGTCAACAAAGGCAACTCAAGTCATTAAAATAAATATCATAACTAAAGATATTTATATTTAAATTAATTTAATTATTTAACAATTAAATAACTAAATAATTATTTAAATACAAATATATTAAATATATGTATTATATTTACATTAAATATCAAATACATATATATTTATGATATTGGTCAAATATCTCAATTTGACAATTAATTAATGTGTATTTGAATTAATCTAACATTAATGCAAATACACAAAAATTAAGGAAATGACTTTCGGGTCCCTTCACATGTATTTTTCGTTTAACCTTTAAACGACTTTATAAATAATCAATATTATTTATAAATATTGCCCTAGTGCTCTACGAGTATTTTTTATTAGTGAGACTCTAGATTCAGACATATCAGTCACGAAATCCTCCAATTTCGTGTCCATAATTTATCCATCTATAATTATGACGATCATAGATAAACTCGCTGAATCATACAAACCGAGGTCATGACAAATGTATAATTCCTCCGTCACAAGTATCTGGATATATCCCAGAGATATAGATGTAAACGTCAAATCTCTATGGGGATTATCCCGCCGACGTCTCTATCAGCAATCTCAAAAAGAACATTTAGAACTGGCTTCTAAACTGTACCATAGGCCCGTGGTTTTTATCTGATTTCTAATCATATGGACTACTTATGCTCTATACACATAACTGATGGATCATATCACGATACACACAGGACACCCTGAAGATCTTTCTACACCCAACAAGTAGGTGGAGGTCTGATCTTAATAGATCGGTAATGTGACTGCCATCTAAGTGTTGAAGATGTCTCATGTGACCACAGTGGAATCTCAAGTCTAAGAATCACAAGCTCTACTCAACCCGTAGGAGATTCTTATTGACGTTGGTGTACCATTCATTAAGAGTCTTCAGTGAGTCATTCGGTGTTTATCCGCTATAAACACTTACACATCTATACTAGTCTCCAAGACTTATGGTTCATTGAGAAACCATTGGAATCATATATTCCAGTATACGTCATGTACCGGTCTCAAGGGTTTACTTTATTGACCAAGTAATGTAAACCTTGACCAGGAACTGTCTGAGAATGACAATGTCACGATGCTAAATGTCAGTTGCGACGCTTTTGCAACAACATCATGACTAGTCATTTTGTGGTCACTACGTCTTTACTATATTAAAAGATACATTATATTATAGAAACTGCATATAATATTTATAATAATAACGTTTTACAGTAGTATTCTCAAATAAATACACCGAGAATTGGTGCTCTGAGCACCAGCACCAACAGTAGACTAGTATGAAATAGACATGTTCTATAGGCGATACAAATTTTCTTAAAACATAGTAGGGGCACCGTTATGCAGGTATCGAGGACTGATGAGTCTGTTCCATTGTAGAAAATACAGGATTTGAGGGTTAAAAATATTTTACACTTGACCCTAATGCATATATAAGAATGTGAATGAGTCATATGAGCTTAAAGTACTTGAATTATAAACTCACTTACAATGAGAGCCCTAAGCTATAAGCTACACTTGATTTCTTCTTTTGGCACTTGAGTGTTCACATCCATTTTACTTCGACATCTTTTTGTAATGCTCGCAAATACACGTTGAAGTTCTCATGTTGCATCATCAAAATCCATCAATGAGAAAATGGCCATAATCCCCCCATTTTGATGATGGAAACCTTAAGAACTTGTAAGCTTTGAGAGTTCCAAATTTGTTGACGATTATGACTCCCCATCAATATTAGCTCCCCTTCAACATGTGATTGTTTTTCAATATAGCTCTATAAAACGTAGACAAACATATTAGTACACAAATTTATGCCCCTTTAACATAATTTTTATCTCTCATTTTATGATTTCTCCCCCTTTGCCATTAGCAAAAAGAATGGAGAAGCAAAGTTAAGTTCTTAGAGATACAAACCAATTATGTGCATAAAATACATAAAAGTTTATAAACATGCAGAGAAAGTATATGCATGGGTAATCATCAAAATCATTAAAATTAATCAATATCCATACATTTCATTTTTAACCAATAATGATCAATGGCAATGGCATATTCAATATAAACAATCCAAAAAGATCACACATATTATAAATGGGAATAAGTCTTATGTGTTACCAATTGTAATTAAGGCAATTTGATGTGAATAATTTAAACTTAATTAAGGCAATTTATGAAAAAGTTCATTCAATTTAACTCAAATACCTAATCAATAGTATGCTTCACAATCAAGTCCAATTCACATCAAAAATTTAAACATACTCAAGTAAGGTGCAGGAGGAATGGTACCAATATTTCAGTAACTATGGATTTTACCTTTTATATGTTGGCAACTTGGTCGCATAAAGGATTTTGATGACGTCAATACGAAAGAAGACTTCGACGTACAAACACGAAGCAATACAAAAAGTGTCGAAGCATATGGGGTGAAGAGCGAGAGAGAATGTGAAGACTTGCGGCAAAATGAAGATTTTATTCAAGTCTTAGCTTAGGGCTCTATTTGTAATTATGATTATATATTCTAGTGCCTAAGCTCATAAGATTGCATGCACAATCACTTAGATGCATAGGATCATGACAAAATGCCTAAAAACCTTCATTACTCTGCATTTTGGTCTGAGACCGGCATACCGTTGTCATTCCGGTGACCATACTGGTCAAAGAAAGCCTTATGCATGCTTTCTGGAACCAGGGAGATCCATTCCGGTCTAGCTCTTCATGTGCATAGTTATTGAAACTAGGGAGTTCTATATTTGTCTCCATTCAGGTCTCCATTCTGGCCTAACTCTTCATTTTGCACACATTCTGGAACCGGACCAAACCATACTGGTCTTCATACCGATTAGCATACCGGCATAACATATACTTATTCAACGGTAATATAGCCGTTAGTATCCGTTGGAAATCCAGACCGACATACCGGTGACCAGATCAGTCGCAGCAGAATGTTGGGACTGCTCTTCATTTTTCTATATAAATGAACCCCAACACATTTGCCTTGGTGAGAGACTTGATACACAACCTTCATACATATTCTCTAAGGCAAAATAAGAGTGCCTTAAACCTCATATACTTAAACACTCTCAAGCTTACACACTGATGAGCGGAAAATATATCAATATTTACCGCCCCTTTTACCTAATGTTTTGTTTAGTTTCTCGAGTTTGATGAACGTTTTGATGTGTTTTGCAGATAAATAAAGTTTTGGGCTTTAATGGAATCAACTCGGGGCTAAAACGATAAAATTCGGAGCAAAAAAATGGCGGAAAAACGGAAATTTATTATACGAGTCACGAAGTGCAGTCAAAATTTCCAATTTTGCGCAAGTTTCGTATTTTGGCCATAACTTTTCATCCGATATCCGATTGAGCTGATTCAAGTTGCAGATTGAATAAGTCTCGAAGATCTAAAACTTTGAAAATCAAAATAATTTCGAATTCTGACGTTTTAATAGCCGAAATTGATTAACAATATAGTATATTTTGTGTAACTACTATAGTCATTTACAAAATATAAAATAAAATTAATAAAATAAAAATTGTCAAACTTCACCAAACATGCTTGCATGTTTGGTGCCATGTTTGATGTCATGTTTGGTGCCATATTTGATGCCAATGTTGGTGGAGCAATCCGTGGAGAAATTGGTGGAAGCCTTTAGGTTTCTATAAATACCAAGCCATTTCATTCGTAATTCTCATGCTTCCTTAGGTGTTTGTAAGGAATTTAAGATTGCATCTTGTTTGTATTTATTTTCAGTATTTAATTCATGCATTTTTATTTTCAGTAATAGTAGTAGTCTTCTTATTCTTCTCCTTTCTTTTATGTTTTGTAGGTATTTTCCGCTGGGGGTAAGGTGAAGCTTTTATTTTTTAATTTAGATTAATCTGCTTTAATTATAATATGGAAATTATAATTCAAAATATAAAGATTACCGCCTTAGTTTTATTTATTTGACATAATGTGGCACCCCCTATATGGCTGGTCTTTAGGTGAATGTAATTACTTCATATATGGCTGGTTTATGAACAAATAATAATGCCGCTTTTATGGCTGGTCGGACTTAATTTGACTTAATAAGGAATACCGCATTTATGGTCGGTTGGTAATATCACGAATAAGTTTTATATTATATTAAGGGAGATTTCTAAATTAGATATAGTAAAAATGGATCCCCCAACCCCCAACATTTTATTTTTATTATAGGGAAGTGATGAAACACAATATCCACACTTAATAACTGATTTTCTTTTTATGGGTAGTTCTTTAGTTTGTTTATTGGGTCTTAAGCTTATGCTTCTTGTTAATTGGCCATTAATAAAGATTGATGGGGTAAACTTAAAATGAACTAGATATAGGGATTTTAGGTTTCAGCCTTAGATTCTACAACTCACAATCTTCCTTGAGGATAGATAACCCTTTAATAGATTTCCTTACATGATATGAATATACCTGTCGGGCGTGGGTAGCCATAATTGGAACTTGGTCTTAATGAATCCAGGTAATGTGGTTGACATAGGAATATGGTTCAATTGGGTTATACTGGGTATTTGCGTCTGACCATCGGAAGAGGCTTTTGCATATCATCGTGTTCCAGGTTAGCAAATTAATTTATTACATATAAATAAGAGAGTCAATTTATCTTTTAATAATATTGTGTGGAGTTATGACCCTAGATCTTTGAGTCTTTTCTTTTATTTTCCTTAGTATTTTCTTTTGAGTCTTTATTTATTTTATTTAACAAATCCATATTCAAAAAACCAAAATCAATCATTCCATTCTCTCTATAATTAGATACATGTAAATAAATAGATTCAATAATTAATAACAACAGTAGGAATTAAGTCCTCGTGTGATCGATATTTTTTATACTACTTGAATGATACTTGCGCTTGCGTTATACGTGTGTGAATGCACCGGTCAAGTTTTTGGCGCCGTTGTCGGGGACTTATTTATCTTTTACTATTACTTTAGGGGTTAGATTCATTACTTGTATCTAATTTTTCTTTTTACTTATTGTTTTTTTTTTATTGTGTTTCAGGTTCTCAGACACTTCATGAGACGAGCCAGAAGCTTCGAAATCCATCCGTTTGACCCTGAGATTGAAAGAACCATCAGACAGTTGAGAAGGGAAAGGCAAGAAGGCCAAGAAGCAATTGTTAACATGGAACCTGAACCTTTGGAGGTTGCACCACCAATTCCCATTCGAGACAGAACCATTCTCGTGGTAGATGGCCTCATTTCCTGTATTGTACTTCCTCCCTTACCAGCAAATGCGGGTGACATCAAAACTTGCATTCAGATGATTCAACAATCAGTTCAGTTTGGGGGGAATACAACTGAAGATCCTAATGCCCACATCAACAACTTCCTAGAATTTTGCGGCACTTTCAATTACAACCGAGGAGCTGAAGAACCTATGAGACTGCGAGTTTTCCCATATTCCTTGAAAGACAGAGCAAAAGCTTGGCTACATTCACTACCAGCAGGTTCCATCACAACTTGGAACACTCTAGCCACCAAATTCCTTGCAAAATACTTTCCACCAGCCAGAACTACAAAGTTGAGTAATGACATCACATCCTATGTGCAGCAATATTCAGAATCCCTCTGCGAAGCTTGGGAAAGATTCAAAGATTTACTTCGGAAATGTCCTCACCATGAAATTGCAAAGTGGCTACAAGTCCAAACCTTCTACAATGGACTTTCTGGAATAATGAGAACCACAATTGATGCTGCTGCTGGAGGAGCACTAATGGTAAAAGGAGAAGATCAGGCCTGGGACTTAATTGAAGAAATGGTCAACAATAATTCTTTGTGGCCAACAGAAAGGAGCATGATCCAAAGAATCGCATGAATTTATGAAGTTGGAGCCAACACAACACTGAATGCCAAGTTGGATATGATTTGCAAAAATTTGAAATTCTTACATTAAAGTTAATGGTGGATCCACAAGTTCACCATATGGAGGAGCACCAGAACCAGTTCAGCAAGAAGAGACGGTGAACTATGTCAATAATTTCAACAGACAGGGGAACAATCCATATTCCAACACTTACAACCCATGGTGGAGGAATCATCCCATTTTTTCATGGAGCAACGATTCAAGGCAAAAGAATAATCCACCACCTGGATTCCACCAGCAGAATAAAGGCCAGGAGTATGAAAGAGAACCAGAAATGAAAGAATGGTTTGCAGAGATGTTCAAAAAACAAGAAGCAAAATACGATGCTATGTTTCAAGACCAAACAGCATTCAATCAAAGCCAATCAGCTTCTATCAAAGCACTGGAGAATCAAATTGGACAACTGGCCAATGCTCAGAGTTACAGACCGCTAGGAAATCTTCCCAGCAATACAGAACCAAATCCAAGGAATCGAGGGAATGAGCAATGTCAAGCCATTACCTTGAAAAGCGGTACTGAAATCAACAAAGATGTTAGAATCAAAGCAACAATTGAGGAAGTTCCAAAAGATGCAATTCCATATATGGAGGAAAAAGAAGCAAAAGAAAAAAAAAAAAGAAAAAGAACAGATCACTCCACCTCCACCTTTTCCTCAGCGTCTTCAGAAAAACAAACTGGACAAGCAGTTTGCTCGATTCCTGTAGGTACTCAAAAAGCTGCACATCAATATTCCATTTGCAGAAGCCTTGGAACAAATTCCCAACTATGTAAAATTCATGAAAGAAATTCTTTCACGAAAACGAAGATTGGGAGATTACGAGACTGTAGCATTGACGGAAGAATGCAGTGCCATCATTCAGAGGAAGCTTCCCCCGAAGTTGAAAGATCCTGGCAGTTTCACAGTTCATGCACCATTGGAGAACATTACATCGGTAAGGCTTTATGTGATTTAGGTGCAAATGTTTATTTAATGCATTTTTCTATTTACAGGAAACTGAAAATTGGAGAAGCAATACCTACCTCAGTATCTTTGCAACTTGTTGATCGAACGCTCGCATTTTCGAGAGGAATCGTTGAAAATGTGCTGGTCAAAGTCAACAAACTCATTCTCCCAGCAGATTTCATTATCCTTGACATGGAAGAAGACAAAGATGTGCCTATCATCCTTGGGAGACCATTTTTGGCTACAGACAGAACTGTCATCGATGTTCAAAAATGAGAATTAACCATGAAAGTTCAAGACCAAGAAGTTACCTTTAATGTTTTCAAAGCCATGAAATTCCCGAGTGATGAAAATGAGGAAGAATGCTTCAGAATTGATGTTGTTGATAGTATCATACAGGATACTGATACAGTTTCCACTGACAAATTAGAAGCTTGCATCACCAACATGAGTGATGGCGAGTCAGATGCTGAAATTCTGGAATATATCAACTATCTTGACAAGCCGTTTCATTTCAAAGTGACACCACCAATTGAAAGCTTGTAACTACCAAAGACAGAGCGAATCAAACCCTCAATTGAAGAACCACACCGCAGTTGGAGATGAAATTACTTCCGAACCATCTCATGTATGTATTTCTTGGAAATTCCTCTGAATTACATGTTATTATTTCTTCGTCTCTAACATTGGAGCATGGAGAAAAGTTGCTGAGAGTGTTGCGAGAGCACAAGAAAGCCATTGGCTGGACTATATCAGACATTCGAGGTATTAGTCCATCATTTTACATGCATAAGATTCTGATGAACGATGAGTACAAACCCACAGTGGAGCATCAACGGAGACTCAATCCAATCATGAATGAAGTCATGAAGAAAGAAATCATCAAATGATTGGATGCTGGCATCATTTACCCCATCTCAGACAGCAGTTGGGTGAGTCCTATGCAGTGTGTTCCGAAGAAATGAGGAATTATTGTGATCACCAATGAAAAGAATGAGCTGATTCTAACAAGAACCGTGACTGGATGGAGAGTATGCATGGACCAAAGTAACAAGGAAGGATCATTTTTCGCTACCATTCATTGATCAGATGCTAGACAGACTGGCGGGACATGAATTCTATTACTTTATGGACAGATATTCGGGATACAATCAAATTGCCATCGCCCCAGAAGACCAGGAGAAAACTACTTTTACATGTCCTTATGGTACTTTTTCTTTTCATAGAATGCCATTTGGATTATGTAATGCCCCTGCCACATTTCAGCGTTGCATGATGGCCATCTTCTCAGATATGCTGGAGCAGAGTATGGAGGTTTTCATGGATGACTTCTCTGTGTTTGGAGATTCTTTTGACCATTGCTTTCAAATCTGGAACAAGTGTTACAAAGGTGTGAAGATACAAACCTGGTACTCAACTGGGAAAAATGCCACTTCATGGTGCAGGAAGCCATCATTTTGGGACATCGGATCTCATAAAAGGGGATCGAGGTAGACAAAGCAAAGATCGAGACAAGTGAAAAACTACCTCCGCCAACATCTGTCAAAGGGATTCGGAGCTTTCTCAGACATGCAGGTTTCTATAGGAGATTTATCAAAGACTTTTCCAAGATTGCTAAACCTCTGTGCAATCTTCTGGAGAAGGATGTGCCTTTCAACTTCACCAAAAAATGCCAGGAAGCTTTTGAGATCTTAAAATAGAAGCTGATCTCTGCCCCCATCATAGTAGCACCAGATTGGACCCTTACATTTGAGGTAATGTGCGATGCTAGTGATTTTACTGTAGGTGCAGTTTTGGGACAACGCAAAGCAAAGATTTTCCATGCCATTTACTATTCCAGCAGAACTCTGAATGAAGCTCAACTCAATTACACAACCACTGAAAAGGACAACTCAGCAACGGAAGAAGTTTTTCAAAGAAGTCAAGTACTATGTTGGGATGAGTCGTTCCTGTTCAAACGATGTGCTGATCAATTATTGAGACGGTGCGTTCCAAAAGAGGAGGTCAACAGTGTTTTGCAGCACTGTCATTCATCACCAAATGGCGGACACTTCAGCGGGGATAAAAATGAAGCAAAAGTTCTTCAATCAGGTTTGTTCTGGCCCACACTTTTTAAAGATGCTTATCTTTTTGCTCTTCAATGTGACAGGTGCCAGAGAATGGGGAATATTTCGAGGAGAAATGAAGGACCATTGCAAAGTATTCTGGAAGTGGAAATATTTGATGTGTGGGGTATTGATTTCATGGGACCCTTTGTTCCATCATTTAGAAACATGTACATCTTGGTTATTGTAGACTACGTCTCCAAATGGGTCGAAGCAATTGCACTGCCGTCCAATGATTCAAAAGTAGTGATCAAATTCCTGAAAAATAACATTTTCACTCGGTTCGGAACACCTCGTGCAATCATCAGCGATGGTGGATCTCATTTCTACAATAGATACTTTGATGCACTTCTATCCAAATACGGAGTTACTCACAAGGTTGCCACTGCCTACCATCCACAGTCAAATGGACAGGTTGAGGTTTCAAACAGGGAAATCAAAAGAATCTTGGAGAGAACCGTTGGATCAACAAGGAGGGATTGGTCTACAAAACTAGATGACGCATTATGGGCATACCGTACAGCTTACAAGACACCCATTGGTATGTCCCCATATCGATTGGTGTTTGGGAAAGCGTGCCATCTGCCAGTTGAGCTTGAACACAAGGCGTACTGGGCACTGAAGAAGCTGAATCTTGATCTACAAGCTGCATGAGAGAATAGACTTCACCAACTCAATGAATTGGAGGAATTTCGCTTACAGGCTTATGAGAATGCCAGATTGTACAAGGAAAAGACCAAGAAATGGCATGACCGAAAAATAGTGCAAAGACAGTTGGAACTAAGGAAGTAGGTGTTGTTGTACAACTCGAGGCTGAAACTGTTCCCTGGAAAGTTAAAATCAAGGTGGTCAGGTCCATTTGTCATCACTCAGGTTTTACCACATGGAGTGGTTGAGTTACTGGTTCCCAACACCAACAACACATTCAAGGTTAACAGTCAGCGTATCAAGCACTACTGGGGAAATCATTTGAGCGACAAAAAGAAAGTGTCACATTTTGAGATCCAGCTTAACGTTCGGGCAGTTACGTCTAGCTGACGACGTTAAACTTAGCGCTAGCTGGGAGACAACCCATGTAATTTTTGTATATAATGTGATTTGGTGTGATTTAATTTGGTGTGTTTAGTTTTTGTAGATTAAGTCATTTCAAGATGGAAGATACTTTTGCTAATCTTCACAAGCAATTCCCTTCTCTCCCTCTAAAATCTCTGATGAAAGTTTACAAGGCTCGCTTGGAACGAATGTTGGTACTAAGCCAGTATTCGTAGCAGCAGCACATGAATTGGGTCGAGTCATTGCTGAACGAAATATGCACTTAATATATGGTGGAGGTAATCTTGGACTAATGGGGATCGTTTCAAAGGCCATACAAGAATGAGGCAGTCCAGTTTTGGGAATCATCCCAAAACCTTTGGCAGAGGCAAATCTCATTGGACCATCCAATGGAGAGGAATTGATCGTGCAGAGTATGTCCGAGAGATTGGTAGAGATGATTAACAAGGCTGATGCTTTTATTGCTTTACCAGGAGGCTTAGGCACATTGGAGGAAATTTTTACAGTACTATCTTGGGCGAACCTAAACATACACCAGAAACCGCTTGGGTTGTTTAATGCTGATGGATGTTATGACTTTCTTTGTGTATATCTTGGTGACGCTATGAGAAATGGTTTCGTGTCAAAGCATGTAAAGGAACTCCTCTTCACTTCCAGATCTGCCGATGATTTACTTGACCAAATCTTAGCCTTTGAACCACAAGTTGACCCTATCATTTCTAAGATTAAATGGTCCGAGGACGATCGTGGCAAGAAGCGTAAGATAAATCTGGATCTGAACCTTTAGTTTTCTGCATTGCAGCTGACCAGGTATGATTTTCTAAACTCTTCTTCTACTGTTTAAGACATTGGGGACAATGTCTCATTTAGGTTTGGGGAGGGGAATAGTTAATTTATACCTTGTTTTCGTTTGTTTAATTTTAGTAAAAATTTTCGAAAAATACAAAAAAATTGAAATTTTTTCAAAAATTACAAAATATTTTGCGTTTTGTGTTTTTTTTTATTTTGACTAAAAAAGGGAAATTGGCGAGAGATAGCTGAGTAAGGAGTTCTCACTCCTGATACGTATCTCAAACCTATTTTCAAAATAAGTTAATTTTTGTTTATTTCCTTTTAAATTATTTAATTTATAAATTCTCCTTAAAACTGACTAAAATGAATCTTCATATGCTCAATTGGCAGGTATTATCAACATAAATAGTAACATACAGACATGAGCTATAATTAAAAAGTTTGTAATATTTAGTGCTATAGTTTAATTGGAGGAAGCATCTACAAATGGCAATGGAGTAAAAAAAAAAGAGTGAAAAATAAAACGTCTGAGATCCGAGTTATTAAGTCTGTAAGGGTAGTGCCCTAAAATCAACTGGTTTGGGAGTCACTGGCCCAAAGCTCGCTACATGGATCGAAGATGTTGCAAATATATATATATATATATATATATATATATATCAGAAAAAGAAAGAATAAAATCAGAAAAATTATTCCATTGCTACAAAAAGGTGTGAATTCTGATAAAACTTTAGGACAAAAATATTACTCTCTTATCAACTGCACTTGTGACTGTTGTGGGCAAAAATAAGTTGATTAATATTTTGTTGGCTGTGTATATGGAGAATGGTAAATATAATCGGAGAATTTACTTATTCGGTAATTTAGAAAGAAAGAAAACAACTACTAACTTGGAGTATAAGTTTCACCTGTTTAGTCACTAACTTGTTTATTCTCTTTTCTCTTGTCTTTTTGCTTTTGTGTGCATTAGTTTTACTATTTTTTTTTTTACTTTTGTAAAATGTTTGTGGGTATCATTGTTGTAAACCCTCACGAGACTACAACTCGTCCACTAGGGACACCTAGGGGTTTAAAGGCTTGTTGCATATGCTAAATGCAACTGTGATCCCTACGAAAGTGGCTTAGTTTAATTTTAATTGTTTCTTGTATTTTATTTTGCTGTTTTACTCGAGGACTAGCAAAATGTTAGGTTTGGGGGTGTGATGAGCGGAAAATATATCAATATTTACCGCCCCTTTTACCTAATATTTTGTTAGTTTCTCGAGTTTGATGAACGTTTTGATGTGTTTTATGTGTTTTGCAGATAAATAAAGTATTGGGATTTAATGGAATCAACTCGGGGCTAAAACGATAAAATTCGGAGCAAAACAATGGCGAAAACGGAAATTTACTATACTCGTCACGAAGTGCAGTCAAAATTTCCAATTTTGCGCAAGTTTCATATTTTGGCCATAATTTTTTCATCCGATATCCGATTGAGCTGAATCAAGTTGTAGATTGAAGAAGACTGTTCGAATTCTGAAGTTTTCATAGCCGAAATTGATGAACAATACAGTATATTTTGTTTAACTACTATAGTCATTTACAAATATAAAATAAAATTAATAAAATAAAAATTGTCAAACTTCCACCAAACA
>SKCR01033962.1:0-57500 GCA_019454045.1 Zanthoxylum bungeanum | reverse complement strand
TTAACGAACCTGAGCCCGATATATGTTTGCATGCCCACTCGGATTTTGAATTCTAGTGGGGCTCACAAGTCACATCACTAGTCTATCTCATCACTTTGGTTGATGGAAGTTGTTAGTTGTTGGTTGCTTGTAAAACACACAAGTTTGAAAAGTTGAGTGACCTTTACCAAATCTTAGATTTGGTATATCATAATTTGTTTTTTGAAAATCAAATACAATTCACTCTCTTTTTCTTTCTCACCACTAATCTTACTCTCTCTTTTCACACTCTCATTACTGAGAGTTACAAGAAGAACAAGGGGAATTTTGTTGTAAAAATCTCCATTGCTAGCACATCAAATAGTCATCCAAGGTGATAGGGAAACCATTCCCAAGAGTTTGGAATTCATTCATCAAGCTTGGAGCTTACCATACAATCAAATAGAGGAGCTTGGAGCACTACACAATGAGCAAAAGTTTTGAACTTACCACATACATCCAATCCGTTCAATGTAAGTATTTCTGATACTTCTTTGCGTATTCACACTTATCTTATGCTTAAATGATCTTGGGATTGATCTTAGAGACCCAACAATGGTATCATGAGCCTATTTAAGCATGAAATTGAATTAGGGTTCATAATCTTGAATTTGGGTAATTTTGCTTGGAGCATGATTTTATCAAATTAGTGTTTGAGTATGCTTAGATTATGATAACTAGAGTTATGCATGATTATTTTATGAAAAATTGATTGGATTAATTTTCCCAAATTTGCTTACATTGGCCAAAATGTGATGAACCCTAAACTCATGGTGATTTTGTTTTTTAGACCATTGGATGTGTTTAAAATGTTTGGATATATTGATTTGTGATTTAATTGGATTGAAATCAAAATTAATGAAAAAATATCCATATTGTCGGAGCATCAAGCATGTTAGAGTTGATTTTGCTTCAATAATATTGGACATGTATTGAAAATGATAAAGCATGATTAATTATAAATTGGTATTTTGGAAATGTTAATTTGAATAATTAATTATGGTTATACACTTTAATTAAATAAATTGTGATATTTGGAATATTATAATTTAATTAGTTAGGCTTAATTTGGAATTGGGCTAAAATTGTTATATTTGGGCCTAATGGGCTTGGTTGGGCCAAGTTGGTTTAGGACAATTGGATTGGATCCAAATTGGGCCTAAAACCATACCATTAAGTCCAAATATAATAAATGGGCCTTTAAATAATTAATTGGGCCTAATGGGCCTAAATCAATTTTATGGCAAAGGGTGATTCCTTATTGGGCTTTGGTTCCAAAGTCCATGCCTTAACAAATTAATTGAAAGCCCATTGGACTTTAATTAATTAACATTGGATGTTAATTGGGCTTTGAGACCCATTAAGATTAGATTTAGAATCTAAATCGTTAAGGCACATTAATTGTAATTATTTAATTTGGAATTAAAAAAGAATTAGTATTGAATATAAATTAAATCGGATTTAAAATTGTAGTTCGATATAATTCAAGAATACGCACTTTGAGTACTTATTCTCAAACGAGTTGGACTCGCGCAAATCAAATCGTTGTTTGAACATTGGATGATCACTTAATCAAAGATTAATTAATTGGATTAGATTGATTGAATAACATGCTTTGTGTGAATACATGGATGTATTGTATGAATAATGTATATCGGATGGATATTAGAAGGGTGTGGGCAATTTTGGAAATTATTGTAATAAATTTAGAATTTATTAAATTGGACCTGCGTGTCCAGCCTTTATCTCTTGACTCTTTGTAATTCTCTTCTCACCAATTCCCCTCAATGTAATGAGGTTTCTTTATTGTATTATGTAATTGGGTAGAAGTTAGAATAGTGCTAGCCGGAGAGAGGAAATTGAGTGATTTGTTCTAGGAATAATTTGTGAGATATCCATCCGCATATCATTATTATTTTATTTATCGCGCCTTATTATGCTTTTAGAATGCATGTTTAAGGGTGTATGATGAGACCTAATCAAAGATAATTAATTGGTTGCCAATTACGCGAAAAACCTCAATCAAATATTAAGCGTTTTCCTTCCATTGAATGATTCTTTCTCAAGATCCAAGATTGGCATTGGTTTGTTGGCCAAAGTCAAGATCAATGTCCATCGCGGATGTTTTTGAACCATGAAAGCTTTGTTCCATATCGCATGTCTTGGGCAAGTTGTGATTTGTTGGCCAAAGTCAAGGTCACTTCTTGTTCATCGACATGGATTACGAAGTTTTCCAAGGTCAATGGGTCCCACTTAACTGGAATCATTAAGCTTTTTGAGCCAAATCCAAGGCTTAGTTGATTCAGAGGAAAAGGTTAGGAAAATATATTGGATATATTGGCATATATATTGTATATATGTTTCGGACTTGGAGGTCCACCTACCGGATCTAGGAATTGGATGAGATCCAATTGATCTTAGAGATCTACCTAGTTAAATATCATACAGCTTGTTGGCCAAAGTCAAGGTTGTGTGTTATTTAACGGGATCCTAGCCCACTAAGAAACTAGGTTTCCCGAGTACTCAACAGAGGGTTAGAGGCTCGCCGAAAAATAGTGGGAGGCTAGTATTGAATTTGCAATTTCATTCAAATACTTGCCAAATACGCGCTTTCAAATTATTTCGTCAATTATATATATTTATTAGTTGGACTAATATTTTTTTATTTTTCTTGTAACAGTTGGACTGTACCCAAAAATCATTAATTGAATAGTTAGACTATTGCAACTAAGATGACTGGAAAGATCGGGGTTAGAGACATTATCATGGGCGAAAATGTCTTTAATGGTACGAACTTTCCTGACTGGGATGTGAACCTCAGGATTGTCCTGGGGGCTGAGAGGATGCTCTATACGATAGAGCAACCTCTCAGGCCTAAGCCCGGAAATGAGCAACTGCTTGAGCTTGAGCTTTGGAAGACTCATAGCGATGACAACTCAACTGCTCAATCTGTCATGCTCGCTACGATGACCCCTCAATTTCGTCGCCAAAACAAGGGATTGCATCCCTATACTATGATGGCAAAATTGAAGGACCTTCATCGATCTAACCTTAGATCGTAAAGGTATGAATTGCAGAAGAAGCTCTTTCGGTCTCGAATGTCAGAGGGTACATCTGTCGAGCACCATGTGTCGCAGATGATTGCTGACATTGAACAGTTGGGTTAGCTAGGCATAACCTTTGAGGCTGAGACTTCTATAGATTTGATCTTGTAGTCTCTTCCTGACAGCTGGAGCGGGTTCATCATGAACTACAATATGATGAACCAATACCATGCTTTTGGAGAGCTGATGGCAATGCTGCGTGAAGTAGAAAAAGAGCTATTGAAGAGAAAAATGCGTGAGGTGCACTTCGCTTCAACATCTCAGTCTCCCAAGGCTTGGCCGAAGGCTACTGGAGGTGTAAAGAAGAAGAAGAAGAAGAAGGGCAAGACCAAATCGTCAAATTCTCTGGGAAGGCAAATGACAAATCCCAAGATGTATGCCTGCAGTGTGGCAAACGGGGTCACTAGAAGCGTGACTGCTGTGAGTACAAGGTGCACATGAAGGAAATCAAAGCGGGCAAGGCACTGGCTTCAGGTATGTTTGTTATAGAAATAAACATGTCTACTTCTAGTTTTAAAAATTGGATTTTTGATTCTGGTTGTGGTACTCATATATGTACTGATGTGCAGGATCTGCAGATTAGCAGGAGACTGGCCTCAGGGGAGATTGATCTACGAGTTGGAAACGGGACCAGGGTCGCTGTTTTGGCTGTAGGAACTTATATTTTGGAACTGCCCTCGGGGCATGTACTAAACTTATCAGACTGTTATTATGTACCTAGTTTGACTAGGAATATTATATATGTATCTTTATTAGTCCAATGTGGGTATACTTTTATTTTTAGAAACACTAGGTGTTTTAGTATAAAAATGATATGGAGATATGTAGTGCTGATGTGAATAATGGTCTTTATATTTTGAATATAAATCAATCTCAAACATATAATGTAACAAACAAAAGGCTTAAACTAAGTAACAAATATGAAACTTATATGTGGCATTGTCGTCTGGGACACATTAACAAGACTCGCATATCCACACTTTCGAAGAGTGGGTACTTGGACGGATTTGATCCAAATTCATATGACGTCTGCGAATCCTATTTATTAGGCAAAATACCTAAAACACCTTTTAGCGGTAAAGGTGCACGTGCCACCGAACTATTAGCCCTCGTTCATAGTGACGTATGTGGGCCCATGTCTAGCCAGGCTAGAGGTGGATATGAATACTTCGTAACCTTTACGGATGATGCATCGCGTTATAGTTATGTGTATCTTATGAGACACAAGTCGGAAACTTTTGAGAAATTCAAAGAGTTTCGACACGAAGTAGAAAAACAGACCGGCAAAAGTATTAAAACATTACGGTCGGACCGTGGTGGAGAATACTTAAGTAATGAGTTTCTTGATTACTTGAAAGAGTATGGTATTCTTTCAAAATGGACTCATCCCGGAACACCGTAATTAAACGGTGTGTCCGAACGGAGAAACTGAAATTTGTTAGACATGGTAAGGTCGATGATAAGTCGCACTGAGCTACCCATTTCCTTATTGGGATATACATTGAACAGTGCAATACTTATTTTGAATAAGGTTCCGTCAAAGTCTGTTCAACAGACTCCGTATGAAATATGGACAGGAAAGAAATCGGGTTTCTCATCCATGAAGATTTGGGGTTGCTAGGCATACGTTAAACGTTTGGATGGTACCAAACTTGAACCCAAATCGGATATAATCTATTTGTAGGTTATCCTAGGGAAACCAAAGGATATTACTTCCACAACCCACAAGAGAACAAAGTATTTGTTGCTCCACATGCGATTTTCCTTGAGAAGGAATTCCTAAATGCAGTGGTAAGTGGGAGGAAAGTAGAACTCGATGAAAATCGGAGTAATACTATTTCTGGCACAGAATCCTTAACGAAACATGAACAGTTCATCAGGGATGAGACTGTACCACAATCTTCGAATACACAAGAACCACGTAGGTCGGAGAGAGTCAGAAAACAACCTGAGAGGTATGGGTTACTAATCTCACCTCATATGGATATTAATCTTATTGAGGAAGACGAACCGGCTACGTATGAGGAAGTGATACAAGGTATCGACTCTGGTTTATGGCAAGATACCATGAAATCCGAAATAGATTCCATGTACACCAACCAAGTTTGGACACTGGTTGATGCACCAGAAGGCGTAAAGCCTATTGGTTGCAAATGGGTCTTCAAGAAGAATACCGACATGGATGGCAACATACAAACGTACAAAGCTAGGCTTGTAGTGAAAGGGTATCGTGAACGACATGGTGTCGATTACGACGAAACTTTTTCACCTGTTGCCATGATTAAATCCATTCGGATAATGCTTGCTATTGCTGCATATTTCGATTACGAGATATGGCAGATGGACGTTAAAACCACTTTCTTCCTTAACGAAAACCTTTTGGAGGATGTTTATATGCAACAGCCTAACGGTTTTATCGTACCAAAACATGCAGACAAGGTTTGCAAGTTAAATCAATCCATTTATGGATTGAAGCAAGCATCGCGTTCTTGGAACCAACGTTTTTATGAGATCATAAAAGAATATGATTTCATTCAAAACGAGGACGATCCTTGTGGATATAAGAAGGTTAGTATGAGCGAACTGACATTCATTGTCCTTTACGTTGATGATGTATTGCTTATTGGCAATGACATTCCCATGCTACAATCGGTGAAAGTTTGGCTTTCATTAAAATTCTCCATGAAAGATCTAGGAGAAGCATCATTTATTCTGGGAATAAAGATCTATCGGGATAGATCTAGAAAGCTGCTTGGTCTCTCCCAGAGCACGTACATTGACAAAGTGTTGAAGAGATTCAAAAAGGAACAGTCCAAGAAGGGACTGTTGCCAGTGTCAGATGGTGTCACTCTATCTAAGACATGTGTCCTAAAACTCAAGATGAGAGAGACAACATGAGTCGGATCCCGTTTGCTTCGGCAGTCAGATCGATCATGTAAGCCATGATATGTATGCGACATGATGTCTCCTATGCTTTGAGCATGTGTAGTCACTATCAGGCCGATCCAGGTGATGGTCATTGGGATGCGATTAAGAACATCCTTAAGTATCTTAGACGAACTAAAGATGATTTCTTAATCTATGGAGATGAAGAACTTGAGGTAACTGGGTTTACCGATGCAAGTTTCAAAACCGATAAAGACGACTGTAAGTCGCAATCTGGGTACATATTTTGTTTGAACAACGGAGCAGTAAGCTGGAAATCTTCCAAGCAAAAGACTGTTGCCGATTCAACAATAGAAGCAGAATATATTGCTGCAGCTGAAGTAGCAAAAAATCCAGTTTGGATCCGTAAATTCCTAATTGGATTAGGAGTAGTTCCGTTAGCAGCTGAGCCTGTTCCATTGTATTATGACAATAACGGGGCTATAGCGCAGGCTAAGAACCGTGGTCTCATCAACGATCCAAGCATGTTCTTCACGTTTCCATCTAATTCGTGAGATCATACATCGTGGCGATGTGAAGATCGAGAAGGTCGCATCAGATGACAACATTGCAGATCCGCTGACGAAAGCTATTCCTCAGTAAAAGTTTGAGCGACTTGTACATAGTTCAGGTGTTAGATACTTGAGTGACTGGCTATAGGCCAAGTGGGAGATTGTTGGACAATTATGACCACTATTTGTAAAAGACATTGTGGTTTTTGTACAAATTAATTATGTGACAATGGAAATTTCTATTTTATCATTTTGTAATTAGATTACTTGAATATATAAATGATAAAAATCCTTATGATTAGTTCCGGATTAATAAGATATGAGATGATATCAATCCATAAAGGTTTAATCATTAAATATCCTTAGTCGTAGTATTATCGAGACTGGTCATCGATAATGCTGAATAGACTAGTATTGCACTTGTGCGCGTTGTGGGAGCATAACGGCATAGTTATCATATATTTAAGTATTGGATACTTATGCAAGTGTGATAAGAGGTTGTGTTTACCGATGGTACGGGAACAGCTTCGCTCTGAATAGACCCCACAGAATCCCATTGGTAGTATGATTATGTGTCTATAGGAATCCGCATCAGGGTAGGTGTATTTGGTCTTAACCTGAGACTTGCATCGCTAATACTTGCGACAATCAATATGCTTTGGTTTTGGTCGTCCGGGACTTTAACAGGTTCTGTGTACGCCTCTTCTGGGTTTATTGAGAATCGTAGTGTATTAGGTGTGATGTCAAGACGGAAGTATCACTTCAGTCATATGGAGATGATAATCACGCAGGGATACAAAACGGGTTCTCTATTATGATGCAATTATCGGGATAATATGACAAGGTCATGATTATCCGATTATTAGACTAGTTGCTTGTGATCCGATATATGCTTCGTACGGGTCAGACACTATTCCAGCCCCAGGCCTTGCATGTGACATCAGATACTGGATCGCAATACACAATACTAAGTACTACGCCTGTTATAGATTATATATTCCTTAAATAATATTTCTGGAGAATTGGGTAGGCACAGTGCTTTGCTAGAAGCCAACCATCTCTTATAAATCGGTAAGAACGTGGTACCGGGTACGCACGTATTCGGATAGTCCGACGACCGGATTTACTACCAACATATCCAAGGATCTCATGGGTCGCTTCCCGTAAGATCACCGATGACGTATGACTCGAACAGAATTAATCTGGGATTAATTATAAGAGAGCGAAAATAATCTGGGATTAATAACGGTGAGAATTTATCTGGGATAAAATTCGATAAGAAGAGAGAGAACGATTAATTTGGAATTAATCGATTAAATAATATATTCGATATATTAAATGAAATTAGATTTCATAACATAATCAAAATTGGATTTTAATTCGGGCGAACGAATTAATTTAGAATTAATTCGCGAGCAACTTTCGTAAAATTTTGCTAGGCATAATTATTTAATTAAATTTGATTTAATTATGTCGCGATGTAAAATTCGTTAATTCGGAATTAATGAACCTGAGCTCGATATGTGTTTTCCATGCCCACTCGGATTTTGAATTCAAGTGGGGCCCACAAGTCACATCACCTAGTCTATCTCATCACCTTTTGGTTGATGGAAGTAGTTATTTGTTGGTGCTTGTAAAACACACAAGTTTGAAAAGTTGAGTGACCTTTACCAAATCTTGGATTTGGTATATCATAATTTATTTTTGAAAATCAAACAAGTCACACAATTCACTCTATTTTTCTTTCTCACCACCGATTCTCTCTCTCTTTTCACACTCCCATTGCCGAGAGTTACAAGAAGAACAAGGGGAATTTTGTTGCAAAAATCTCCATTGCTAGCACATTAAAGAGTCGTCCAAGGTGATAGGGAAACCATTCCCAAGAGTTTGGAATTCATTCATCAAGCTTGGAGCTTACCATATAATCAAATAGAACAGCTTGGAACACTACACAAGGAGCAAAAGTTTTGAACTTACCACCTACATCCAATCCGTTCAATGTAAGTATTTCTGCTACTTCTTTACGTATTCACACTTATCTTATGCTTAAATTATCTTGGGATTGATCTTAGAGACCCAACAGTCTTAACCTGAGACTTGCATCGCTAATATTTGCGACAATCAGTACGCTTTAGTTTTGGTCGTCCTTGGCTTTAACAGGTTCTGTGTATGCCTCTTCTGGGTTTATTGAGAATCGTAGTGTATTGGGTGTGATGTCAAGATGGAAGTATCACTTCAGTCATATGGAGAAGATGATCAGACATGGATACAGAACTAGTACTCTTATATGCTGTAGCTATCGGGATAATATGACTAGGTCATGATTATCCGATTATAGAGATTAGTTGCTTGTGATCCGATATATGCTTCGTACGGGGCAGACACAATTCCAGCCCCAGGCCTAGCATGTGACATCAGATACTGGATCTTAATATGCAATACATAGTATACTATGTCTGACAAAGATTATATATTCCTCGTTGAATATTTCTGGAGAATATGGTAGGCACGGAGTTTTGCTAGAAGCCAACCATGTCTTGTAAATCGGTAAGAACGTGGTACGGGGTACGCACGTGTTCAGATAGTCCAATGATAGTATTTACTGCCAACATATCACGGATCTCTTGGGTCGCTTCCCAAAGATTCACCGATGACATTTGACTCGAACAGTATTAATCTGGGATTAATTATGAGAGAGAGAAAATAATCTGGGATTAATTACGGCAAGAATTTATCTTGGATAAAATTCGAATAGAAGAGAGAACGTGATTAATTTGGAATTAATCGATTAAATAATATATTGGATATATTAATTGAAATCGGATTTCAATGCGGAATTAAAATTGGATTTTAATTTGGGTGAATTAATTAATTTGGAATTAATTCGCAAGCGACTTTCGTAATAATTTTGCTAGGTACTATTATTTAAATTAAATTGGATTTAATTAAGTTGCAACGGAAAAATTCGTTTAATCAGATTAAACGAATCCGGGCCCAAAGTGTGTTGCGTTACCCAGTTAAATTTTGAATTTAAAGTGGGACCCACTTCACTTACATCACTAGTCATTTTTTGGTGATGGAAGTCTAATCACCTTTTTGGTGATGGTAGTGGTTGAGAGCATTAAATGAATTTTTTCTCTCAACACACTTGTTTTGGTTTTTAGAAAACCATATACACAACTTTTGTAAGTTGACTTTGGTATTAGTTTTTGAAACAAAATACAAAAGAAAAACAACTATCTCTTCTCTCCTAGGGCTTGGCCGAGAGCTTCTTCTTCTCCCTTGGAAATTTTGCTTCAAAATTTCAAGCAAGCTAGCACTTCAAGAGTTGATTAAGGTGATAGGGAAACTCACCCTTGGGTTGGATTTACTCAACAAAGCTTGGAGCTTCCAACAAACATACAAAATTTTGAAATTCCACATCCGATCAATGTAAGTTTTTCCGCAACTCTCTTGATCATTCACACACAATATCATGTATTAGAGACCTTGGGCATGTCTATGACACTAACACTACCTATGCTCTGTACAAATAACTGACGGATCCTATCTTGACAAACATAGGACACCCTAAGGATCTGTCCAGACCTAACGAACAGATGAAGGTCTGATCTAAATAGATCGATGGCGTGACTTTCATCTAAGTGTGGAAGATATATCATGTCCAACAGTGGTATCTCAAGTTGAAGAATCACTTATACTACTTAACCCGAGAGGATTCTTATTGACGTTGGAGTACCATCTATTAAGAATCTTCGGTGAGTCGTTCAGTGTTTATCCGCTATAAACAGCTACACGTCTATACGAGTCTCCAAGACTGATGGTTCATTGAGAAACCATTGGAATCTATTATTCCAATATATGACATGTACCGGTCTCAATGGTTTTACATTATTGACCAGGTAGTGTAAACCTTGACCAGGAATAGTCTAAGAATGACAACGTTATGATACAACTCAATGTCAGTTACGACGCTTTTACAACTGTATCATAACTAATCATTCTATGGTCAATTACGTCTTTACTATATAAAGAGATATATTATATTATAGAAACTGCTTATTTTATTAATAATAAAATGTTTAAAAGAGTATTTACAAGGAAATACAATAGGGAATTGGCACTCTGAGCACAAACCCTAATAAAATCTCCCACTTGCTCTAGTGCCAATATCGATTATATCTAATACCCATCGGCTCCGCGTGTTTATCAAATAACTTTGGAGGTATGGCCTTCGAAAGCGGGTCTGTTACATTATCTTCACTCGGTACCTTGCACACAATAATGTCCACTCCCAATTCTGTGATAAAGTTCCTACTCCATACAGCTTCCTTTACAGCTTCAGAAGCTGCAATGTATTCTGCCTCTGTGGTGGAATCAGCTGTTGACCCCTGTTTGGAACTCTTCCAGCAAATTGCACCTCCGTTAAGGGTAAAGACGAATCTAGATGTAGACTTTCTATCATTGGAATCCGATTGGAAATCGGAATCCGTGTACCCATTAACTTGTAGTTCATTTCCTCCATATATAGTCAACTTATCCTTGGTACATTTGAGATACTTTAGGATATGTTTAATGGCCATCCAATGGTCATTGCCTTGATTGGACTGATATCTACTGGTTACGCTAACAGCGAAACTGATATCAGGCCTAGTACATAACATGGCATACATTATTCTACCCAAACACCAAACATAAGGTTGGTTAGACATTCTAACCTTCTCATCTTCTATTTGCAGACACATCTTCTTCGAAAGATGAATCTCATGTCTGAACGGTATATTTTCTGTCTTACAGTTACTAAAATTGTACAGTTCTAAGATCTTATCTATATACGTTGATTGGGATAACCCAATCAGCTTCCTTTCTCTATCTTTATAGAGTTTTATTCCTAAAACATTGGACGCTTCTCCCAGTTCCTTCATGGAGAAATTCTTACAGAGATAAGCTTTGACGCCTTACATCATCCCTATAACATTCCCAAAGATTATGATTTCATCAACATAAAGGACTAAAAATACCACCATGCTCCCAATAGCCTTCTGATACACACAGGATTCTTCCGAATTCTTGAGAAAACCATACAATCTAATAATCTCATCGAATCAAAGATTACAACTTCGTGAAGTTTGTTTAAGCCCATAAATGGACTTCTTAAGCTTACATACCATACCCGAGTTCTTGGTGGATGTAAAACCCTTCAGCTGTTCCATATAGATTTCTTCATCAAGAAATCCATTTAGAAAAGCCATTTTGACATCCATTTGCTAAATCTCGTAATCATGATAAGCAGCTATAGAAAGCAAAATCTTAATAGACTTAAGCATTGCTACTGGCGAAATGTTTCATCGTAGTCGACACCAGGTCGATGCGTGTAATATTTTGCTACCAGTCGGGCCTTATAGGTTTCAACTTTTCTATTAGGCCCGCGCTTCCTCTTGTAAACCCATTTACAACCGATAGGAACAATTCCTTTGGGAAGCAAAACCAAGTCCTAAACTTGATTCTCATACATTGAGTCTAACTCGGATTTCATGGCATCTTATCACTTTACAGAGTCGATGTCCAACATCGATTCTCTATAAGTAAAAGGGTCAGTCTCTTCAACTAAGATAACATTGAGACTCTTTTCTTGTATCAAATACAAGCGTTCAAGAGGTCTAGATACCCTTTGTGACCTACGGAGTGTGTGTGTTGAAGGTTTTTCATCTACTTGAACTTCAGGTTCCTCTGTTGGTTCGTTGTTTTTCAAGTTAGACTTCATAAATTTCAACATGTCTATGATTACCACCTTCTGACAAAAATTCTACCTCTAGAAATTTTACGAAACGAGCTATGAACACATTTCGATGCTCGGTATCATAGAATAGATATCCCTTTATATTTGAAGGATATCCAATAAACCTAAACTTTTGCCCTCGAGGCGAAATCTTATCTTGCTAAGTCATCCTGACATAGGCAAGACAACCCCAAACCTTAACATAATTAAGATTCGGTTTCCTACCGATCCATATCTCATATGGAGTCGTAGGAACAGATTTTGAAGGAATCTTATTCAAAATATGTGCAGCTGTTAAAAGAGAGTAGCCCTATAAATAATAGGGTAAATCTGTAAAACTCAACAGAGATCGGACCATATCCAATAAAGTCTGATTTCTTCTCTCAGACACTCCATTGTGTTGTGAAGTATCTGGAGGAGAATATTGAGCGAGAATCCTTTTCTCCTTCATATAATCCATGAACTCACTACTCATATATTCGCCGCATCGATCAGATCGATGGCATTTAATATATTGATCAGTTTATTTTTCTACTTCATTATGGATCTCTTTGAACTTTTCAAAGGTTTCTGATTTATGTTTCATCAGATAGACATAACCGTACCAAGACAGATCATCGGTATAGGTAACGGAGTACGAATAACCATTGTGAGCAGTCTCACTTAGTGGACCACACACATCAGAATGTACGAGTTCCAGTAAGTTAGTGACTCGGTGTCCAACACCAGAAAATGGGGCTTTAGTAATCTTACCATGAATACATATTCATAAGTTGGATATGGTTCAATGGTGAGATCTGGTATCAAACCATTCCTAACCAATTGAGTAAGGCGCTTAATGCCTATATGACCTAGTCTCATATGCCAAAGTTCAATATTATTAACTACAGGCAAACTACGTTTATTAATCCTAGTATTCATAATATCTCTAGAAGTATGCAATATGTAATGACCATGCTCATTTGGACAACAAATGATCTGAATATTACGTTTATCATATAAATATAAAGAACAGTTCTTAATATTAACATGATAACCTTCAGTATCTAATACAAAAAGAGATATAATATTTGCTACACATCCTGGTATAATGTAGCAATCATTTAACAAAAAGCTCTTATTAGGCAAGGGGATCTCGCATGCTCCAACTGCAACTGCATCCAGAGAGTCTCCACTCCCAAAACGTAACTGCATCTCTCCAGGCTTTAGCTTCTTACTTTTCTTCAGTACCTGCAATGAATTGCAAATGTGAACAGGACAAGCAGATTCTAAAATCCAGCTGGATCTAACAGCTTCACAAGCTAGTGAGATATCAATAACTGGAAAAATAAATGTACCTGATGTAAATGCAATCTCTCTCCTTATCTGAGTAATGTAGTCAGGACAGTTTCTTTTCCAGTGTCTGACTTTGCTGCAATGATGGCATTTGTCTTCAGACGCCCTCTTGGGTTAGCTATCTTTCCTTACGGTGGAGGATAGAAACCATTCTTCTTCGTTTTCGTCTTCTTTCCTCTTGGCCTGGCCTGGGAAGAAGCCGAAAGTGAAGTAGGTTTCGGAGGGCGAGTCAGTACTCCCTTCCTTAGGTCATCTTCCGCTGTGATCAGCATCCTATAAAGTTCATGGTAGGAACAGATAATCCCATTCATGTTGAAATACATTACGAATTGGCGATAAGATGCTGGGAGCGAACCAAGAATGACACTCCTACCGAGAATGCCATTCAGAGGGAGATTATGTTGTTGGTTTCTAGGGTGGTCCCAAGATCAATATAAGCATAGAAAAGAATGAATACGCAAAGAAGAGTGGCGGAAACACACTTACATTGAACGGCTTTGGATGTGATGATCAACAAAATTTTCTACTCCTTGCTTCCAAGTTTCGGCCAAGGCAAGATTTGTTGATGAAGTTCTACAATCTCCAAGCTTCAATGGATTCCAAGCTCTTAGTTCGGTTTCCCTATCACCTTGTATTGATTCTTTAATGTGCTAGCAAGATGGAAGAAATAAAAATGATTTCCTTTCCCTTTTGGAGAGCTCGCGGCAAAGACAAATGAGAGGGAGAGAGTTTTTAGTTTTTTCAACTTTTGTTTTCTAAAAAAACATAATTAAAACCATTACCAAAAATTGGTATAACCTTTCCAAAAAGTCAAAGCCAATTTTGGCTCCAAAATGGCATTAAATGCCCTCACCAACTTATGTCATGAATAGTGACTGCATGTCACTCACCAAAAAGGTGACTTAGACATCTATCACTAAAGTGACAAGTGATGTGACTCACGATGTGACTTGCGGCCGCACTTGATTCAAAATCGGAGTGGCATCGCAAACACATTCGGGCTCGGTTTCGTTAATTCCGAATTAACGATTTTTCCATTGCGTCGTAATTAAATCAAATTTAATTAAATAATCATACCTAGCAAAATTACTATTCACGTCGCTTGTGAATTAATTCTAAATCAATTCATTAGCCCGAATTAAAATCCAATTTTAATTCCGCGTCGAAATCCAATTTCGTATAATATATCGAATATATTATTTTATCGATTAATTCCAAATTAATCGTTCTCTCTCTTCAAATAGTACTTTATCCCAGATTAATCCCAGATTTATAAAGTTCGAATCATACGTCATCGGTGAATCTTTGGGAAGTGACCCAAGAGATCTATGGATATGTAGGCAGTAAATCTGGTCGTCGGACTATCCGAACACGTACGTACCTTGTACTACATTTTTACCGATTTACAAGACATGGTTGGCTTCTAGCAAAGCGCCATGCCTTCCCAATTCTCTAGAAATATTCTTAATGGAATATATAATCTATGTCAGGCGTAGTATACGTAGTATTACGTATCTCGTGATCTAGTATCGGATGTCACATGCAAGGCCTGGGGCTGGAACAATGTATGCCCCGTACGAAGCATATATCGGATCACAAGCAACTAGTCTCTTTATTATCGGATAATCATGACCTAGTCATATTATCCCGACGGTTGTAACCTTTTAGAGAACCAGTTCTGTATCCCTGCGTGACCATCATCTCCATATGACTGAAGTGATACTTCCATCTTGACATCACACCCAATACACTACGATTCTCAATAAACCCAGAAGAGGTGTACACAAAACCTGTTAAAGTCATGAACGACCAAAACCAAAGCGTATTGATTGTTGCAAGTTCTAGCGATGCAAGTCTCAGGTTAAGACCAAATACATCTACCCTGATACGGACTCCCATAGACATATAGTCATACTACCAATGGGATTCCGTGGGGTCTATCCAGAGCGAAGCTGTTTTACGTACCATCGGTAAAACACAACCTCCTACCACACTTGCATAAGTATCCAATACTTAAATATATGAGAACTATGATGTTACGCTTCCATAACACGCACAAGTGTGATACTAGTCTATTCTGCATTATCGATGTCCGGTCTCGATAGTACTACGACTAGGGATATTTAATGATTAAACCGTCATGGATTGATACTGTCTCATATCATCTCAATCCAGAACTAATCATAAGGACTTTCATCATTCACACATTTAAGTAATCTAATTACGAAATGATAAAAGGCAATTTCCATTGCTACATAATTAATTTGTACAAAAACACAATGTCTTTTACAAATAGTGACGCTATGGGTCAAAACTGTCTAACAATCTCCCACTTGGCCTATAGCCAGTCACTCAAGCATCTAATACCTGAACTATGTACATGTCGCTCAAACTTTTGCTAAGGTATAACTTTCGTCAGCGAATCTGCAATGTTGTCCTCTGATGCGACCTTCTCGATCTTCACATCGCCACGATGTATGATCTCACGAATCAGATGGAAACGACGAAGAACATGCTTGGATTGATGATGAGACCGCGGTTCTTTAGCCTGTGCTATAGCCCCGTTATTGTCACAATACAATGGAACGGGCTCAGCTGCTAACGGAACTACTCTTAATCCAATTAGGAATTTTCGAATCCAAACTGCCTCTTTTGCTGCTTCAGCTGCAGCGATATACTCTGCTTCTGTTGTTGAATCGGCAACAGTCTCTTACTTGGAAGATTTCCAGCTCACTGCTCCATTGTTCAAACAAAATACGTACCCGGATTGCGACTTGAAGTCGTCTTTGTCGGTTTGGAAACTTGCATCGGTATACCCATTTACCTCAAGTTCTCAATCTCCATAGATTAAAAAAGCATCCTTAGTTTTTCTAAGATACTTAAGGATATTTTTAACCGTAATCCAGTGACCTTCACTTGGATCGGCCTGATAGCGACTACACATGCTCAAAGCATAGGAGATATCAGGTCGTGTACATATCATGGCATACATGATCGATCCGACTGCCGAGGCGAACAGTATCTGACTCATGTTGTCTCTCTCATCTTGAGTTTTAGGACACATGTCCTTAGATAGAGTGACGCCATGTGACACTGGCAACAGTCCTCTTTTGGACTGATCCATGTGCTGGAAATGGTGATCGAGCACCATTCACTTTTTGTATGAATATTTGATATTTATGCAATATAATATTTATTTTATCATGATTATTTATTTTTATATATGGTAAAACTCTTACTTTATTTATATAATGTAAATCTAATTGTTAGATTACTCTAAGAGTTAGAGATTTCGAGTTACACTCGGAACCTTATATGAATTTAGTAAAGACCCGAGAGTTACTACATATGGTGATATAGTTGCAAGAGTTGCAAATGGTGTTGAGAAATATCACGCATTCTCTCGAATATAAATTATTCCTAGTCTAGATATATTGACATGGGTCGGTCATTATATTGGTAAGACTAGTTCATTGTCTATATATGTAATGGACATATGGTTTTTCTCAACAGACTGTGAGCTTAGCGGAAGTTCGTATAGAAATGCAGATATTCATTAGTTGAATGAATATTGAATTAACTCATAAAAGATGACTAATAGATATTCCATAAAACTGTCAATAGTTATCTTTTCGAGTTGAGTAGTTATTGTGGTCCTTTGACTTGAGACACCACAGTGGTCTTGTGAGTGATCCTCTGTGCCTGATACCATGCATGTCAAAGACCTTTCATGGTCTGACCTCTGGATGACTGTTAGGTATAGACCGATGCTTACGAAGATTGGTGTGTGTTAATATGAGGATTCGTCAGTCAATATGGTTCCGGAAATCTTTTGGCCGAAAGTTCGTTGAAGAAATTATTTCTTTAACATTATAAATAATATTCAAAAAGAGTTTTGCTATATTATTTATTAATGGAATATAAGGATGAAAAATTTCATATATTGAGTAGATAAGGTTTTGACAGTATGACTATAACCTTACTCAATTAGAAATGCTAATGATGAAGGGATTATACATTAGCGTTTTAACCTCGACTTGTATGGTTCGACGTGTCGTGTTGTTTTAGTCATGATTTGTAGGTGGGCAGGCCTTCATGAAATATGTATACAAGTAGCCTAGAGAGTTCCACTATATTAAGTTTACTCGTTGAGCACTAGGGCGACCTCTCGTCAAATGTTGACAAAGTATTTTTTGGGTTTTTAAAGATTAAATTGTTTAATCCGATAATTCATGAGATGAATTTAATTAATTAATTTTATATCAAGAGTTGATATAATTTTATTGTATAATAATTGATTTACATTAAATTAGTAATTATTTTGTGAATTAATTTAATTGTTAAATTAATATACAATATTAATTACTTAGTTTATACAATTAATTAATTAAAGCAAAACTGAATTATTTGGTTAAAGTAACTAAATGATTCATAAATGTAACTTGGTTACTAAAGTTAGTGAGATTAATATTTAACTTTGGTTGAGTTAAATTTTTTGAATATATGGTGTAGGGAAAAGATTCCCTTCAATCATGGTTTAAATGAAAGGCTTGGATTTGTTTTATTAATTTTAATTAATAAAAAGAAAATGAAAAACAATTGCTTTGTTTTTTTTCTCTTTGGCTTACTGCTTATGCCGAAAATAAATAAATTGATTTTTGGCTTCTTTCTCAACTTACATACTGCAGTTGACCAACAAAAAGTAATATAAAAGAAAATGAGAACAACAAAGTCTAAGGGCTTTTATTTTTCTTCTCTCTCTCTGCCGAAAAGAAAGCAATTTTCATTTTCCTTGCTTTTGCTCTCTGCTTGCCGAAAGAACAAGAGAAAAGAATTAATTTTGTTTTTCAAAATCAAGCCTATATCTCACCAAAGGTCACCCAAATAAATTATCATGAGCATAGAATTAATCCTTAAGAGTTAGGGGTTGATTATTGTTCTTGAAGTTTTCTTTTCCTAGGGTTTTAAGAGTTAAAATTTGGGGAAAAATTGGTTGCTACTTTTGAGTGATCAAATCACATTTTGATCACCAAGATTTGTTCTTGGAGAAGCTCAATTTGGTGGAGATAGAAGGAAGCTCAATTTGGTGGAGGAAGAAGGGATTTGAAAGGACTCAAAGCTTGGAGAAATTGGAAAAGCTTGGAGGAAAAAAGTTTCAATCAATTGGCAAAGCTTGTGGTAAATTTAATTTGTAAATTTATTGTTCAAATTCTTGATGATTGTTGTTGAGAAAAATTGTTGTGGATTTGTTGGATTAATAGGAAGCATGTTAGTGAGGAATTAGAAGCATTTGAGTGTTGAAAATTAGTATATAATTGATATGTTAATTTTGAATGCTTGGATTAATTTTTTCAAGAGTTGGAAAATTATTTTGTATGCTTGAATTAATTTTTTCAAGTGTTGGAAAATTAATTTTAGTATGTTTGGATTATTTTCAAGTGTTGGAAATAATTAGGATGCTTAGTTTTATTTTGTCAATAGTTGATAAATTGATTAAAGTGTGTTGAGATTTTTAAATGGACTTATGGTAATTTTAATACATGAAAATGTTTTAATGCATTGGAAATTTTAAGTTTGTAATTAAAAATTTTAAACCCACTTTTTAAGGACTGCCCAAGCTAAAACAAAAATATATATATATTTTTTACTCGCTTGCGATTTGATCTCGGGCGGGTTTCCGCTGCGCTCGGTTTTTTCCGTTCCTCACACAACAAGTGGTATCATAGCGATACGTGCTTCTAATTGTTCATGTTCCTTACAATTTTTTCTCAATGTTATAAAATGCTCATGCATACATTTAATTGTGAATTACATGTTTTAGGCATTTTTGGACATGCATACATTTTATATATTTGTATGCATTTGACTTTGGAAAAATCTCTACGCTAGATTATTAAGTGTCATTATTTTAGTTGAAAATATGACATGGTCCGGCTTGTCTATACGGTGTTAGTGAAACCATTGTGATTATTCCCAATATTGCTAAAGCGTGAGGGATTGGTTATAATGTTTTCTACTATTTCAATTAAGCATGAGATGAGTCGAATTTAAGAGAAAGTATTATCCACGATTGCTAAAGCGTGAGGTTAATATTAGTATCTTACTTTCGGCAATAGGCAAGTTGATCTAAAAATTGAACTATCCAATATTGCTAAAGCGTGAGGATGAGATTCGATTTAGGACCGAATGTAAGAGTTGCATGAGATGCAATTGACAATAGTTATCTACCTTCTCGAATTTACAATGGTCAATATTGCTAAAGCGTGAGACTTGCATAAATGTCAAGAAGGATCTACTTTGTATTGTGAGATTTAAGAGTTAAATTTCCGTATTCTTGTTATGTAGAGATTATAAAGAATATGTAAGACAATGCGAGGGCACTTTATAGAAAAAGTAAATCCATATTCTATTTAGTGTTTTATCATGATATTTAAATATTAATTTCTGCTTTATTTTATCATTGTGTAGACAGAATGTCTGTGTCGAACCTGCTTTCGCGTATACTTGATACGCATAGGCTCCAGGGTGCTGTTAACTATAATGTTTGGCTCATGAATCTCCGTATTCTTTGCCAAGCGGAGCAACTTGAATATGTTCTAGATCATCCAATGCCTGATAAGTGGTAAATCTATCACTATTTCCCACTCATTTAACCTAATATTTGGTATAGTTTCTTTAGTTTTGTGAATATTTTGATGTGTTTTGTGTTATTTTGTAGATAAATAAAGTTTCAGGACATTCTGGAGGTGATTTGGGTCAAAACAGTGAAAATTGGACAAAAAGGCATTTTTGTAAATTGTCTGCGTCGCGACGTCTAAAATGCGCCGAACAGTGCTAACGTGCGTCGGGTCCACAAATCAGAATCTGAGAAAAGTTTGACTTTGCTAAAATGCGTCGTGCCACGTGTCACCAACACAGCCGATCTGCTAACATGCGCTGTACCACGTGTCAGCATCCTACGGTGCCGACAGTCATCATCGCCACGTGTGCCACGTGTCATCCTACGTGTCTCCATCTCATCAGCCACGTCAGCAAGTCAACAAGTCAAAATTTCCACGTGTCGTGCCACATCATCATCAGCCAATCAGGAAGTGACACGTGTCGCAATTCTACGGTGCCGAAAGTCTCTTTCCCACGTGTCGCCACGTCGTCGCCATGTCACCGCCACGTCATCTCCACGTCAGCATCAATAATTGAGTATCTAATCCTTATCTGACACGTGGCGGATAAGAATCTCAGCGACCAATCAGAAGCCGCCACGTGTCACAATAATTGAAGCCAAACCACTCTGCCACGTGTCACCTTATCAGCTTATCCAGAATCTTCAAACCGGCGAACCAAAGCGTGCCACGTCGACAAAAGCTGGCATAGCGACGCTGAGGTCCCTGGCGTCACGACGCTGGAAGCCTACCGAGGCCTATAAATTGAGCTCGAGATTTCAGAATTGAATGCACCACTCTCTCTCTTATATTCTATCTAAAGAGAGAGTTTCTCTCTCTACTTTCTTTAATTTTTTAGTTTTTTAGTTTTTTAGTTTTGTAATTAATTTTAATTACGTTTTGTTAATATAGTAATTTAATTTTTACTTTTTACTTTTTACAGTTTTTATTATTTACCATGAGAAGGTAACTCCCCCAGCTAGGGTGAAAGGTAATTCTTTTACTGTTACTATTTAGATTAATCTCCCTTAAAAATAATATATTCACTATTTAAAATATTGACTTAAAAAGGATACCACCGCCAGATTGGTCGGTTGGTAATTCATTTTAATCTGATTTAAACCTGACTAATAAAGGATACCGCCAGATTGGTCGGTTGGTAATTTAATTTTGGTTCCGCCTTTATGGCTGGTTGGACTTAATTTGACTTAATCAGGTTACCGCCTATATGGCTGGTTGGAAAAAGAATCACAAGTTTATATATTATTTTATGGGAGATATCTAAATTAGTAGTAGTAAAAGTAATTCCTTTTACCTTAGCATTTTATTTTATTGTAATTTACTTTTCAGTATTTACTTTACCGCATTTTTACTTTATGTCTTTTACTTTCAAGTTTTTACTAGCCCTACTTATGTGTTGTAACTAAATTAGTTATCTGGGGTTGTGATGAAATCCAATATCACCGTTTTATAAGGGTTAGATTATAGCTTGGTGATATAAAGATTTATATATTGAGTCTTAAACTTAATGCTTTTTCATTAACTGGCCATTAATAAAATTGATCTGGTAAATCTAAAATGAACTAGACATAGGGATTTTAGGTTTCATCCTATACTCAATAGCCCACGATCTTCCTTGAGGATAGATAACCCTTTAATAGATTTCCTTACAGGATAGGAATATACCTGTCGGGCGGAGGTAGCCATAATTGGAACTTAAACTTAATGAATCCAGATATTTGGTTGACATAGACATATGGTTCAATTGGGTTAAACTGGGTATTTGTGTCTGACCATCGTTAGAGGCTTACACATAATTAGTGTTCCAGGTTAATAAATCAATATATTACCCAACATTAAGATAACCACTTCATCTTTAAAATGATATTGGAAGAAATCACAACCCTAGATAGTTTTTAATATTGAATTTTCTTAAAACCTTTTTTCGACAATTTTATTTACTTGCTTTTAAATTTAGAATCGTCACCATCTCAAATCAATCAATCAACATGTTAGATATTAGTAATCATTTGACCTCATAAAATTAATAGAATAGATATTAAGTCCTCGTGGGATCGATATTTTTATACTACTTGAACGATACGTGCGCTTGCGTTATACGTGTGTGTTTACGCCGGTCAAGTTTTTGGCGCCGTTGCCGGGGAATTATTTATCTTTTACTATTAGTTTAGGGGTTAGATACCTTTACTTGTATCTAAATTTCTTTTTACTTATTGTTTTTGTGTTTCAGGATCTCAGAAACTTCATGAGACGAACCAGAAGCTTTGAACTCCGACCGCTTGACCCGAAAATTGAAAGAACCATCAGACAGTTGAGAAGGGAAAGGCGAGAAGGCCAAGAAGCTTTAGTCAACATGGAACCTGAACCTTTGAATGTGCCACCACCAATTCCCATTCGAGACAGAACTATTCCGGTGGTTGACAGACTCATTTCCAGTATTGTACTTCCTCCCTTACCAGCAAATGCGTGTGACATCAAAACATGCATTCAGATGATTCAGCACTCAGTTCAGCTTGGGGGGAATGCAACTGAAGATCCTAATGCCCACATCAGCAACTTCTTGGAAGTTTGCGGCACTTTCAATTACAACAGAGAAGCGGAAGAAGGAATGAGATTGCGAGTTTTTCCATACTCCTTGAATTATAGAGCTAAAGCTTGGCTACATTCACTACCAGCAGGTTCTATCACAACTTGGAACACTTTAGCCACCAAATTTCTTGCAAAGTACTTTCCAATAGCAAGAACCGGAAAGCTGAGGAATGACATCACATCCTTTGTACAACAAGATTCAGAATCCCTCTGCGAAGCTTGGGAAAGGTACAAAGATTTGCTCCGGAAATGTCCTCACCATGAGATTCCAAAATGGCTTCAAGTCCAAACATTCTATAATGGACTTTCTGGAATAATGAGAACCACAATAATGCTGCTGCTGGAGGAGCTTTAATGGCAAAAGGAGAAGATCAAGCCTGGGACTAATCGAAGAAATGGCCAACAACAATTCCTTGTGGCCAACTGAAAGGAGCATGATCCAAAGAATTGCAGGAATTTATGAAAGTGGAGCCAATACAGCAGTCAACACCAAGCTAGATCAGATATGCAAATTCATGGAGACTCTTACCACTGGATCCACAAGTTCACCATATGGAGGAGCACCAGAACCAAACCAACATAAAGAGACGGTGAATTATGTCAACAATTTCAACAGACATGGGAACAATCCATATTCCAACACCTACAACCCAGGGTGGAGAATCATCCCAATTTTTCATGGAGCAACAATTCAGGCCAACAGCAGAACTATCCACCACCTGAATTCCAGCAACATAACAAAAGCCAGGAGCAGGCAAATGAACCAGGAATACAGAAGTGTTGACCCACTTGAAAAAGATAGAAGAGAAAAACACGACTCTCATGCAGTAGAAGATATGATGCTATGTTTCAATCCCAAGCAGTATAATTCAAAGTCAATCTGCTTCTATTAAAGCACTGGAGAATCAAATTGGACAACTGGCAAATGCTCAGAGTTACAGACCACCAGGTACCCTTCCTAGCAACACAGAGCCAAATCCAAGGAACATGGGGAATGAGCAATGTCATGCCATCATGTTAAAAAGCGGTACTGAAATCAACAAAGATGTTGGAGTAAATTCAACTGCTGAGGAAGTTCCAAAAGAAACAAAGCAACCGATGGAGGAAAAAGAAGCAAAGGAAAAAGAACAGATCACTCCACCTCCACCTTTTCCTCAACGTCTTCGAAGAAGAACAAATTGGACAAGCAATTTTCCCGGTTCCTGGAGATCTTCAAAAAGCTGCATATCAACATTCCATTTGCAGAAGCGTTGGAACAAATGCCCACCTATGCCAAATTCATGAAAGATATTCTTTCACGAAAACGGAGATTGGGGAGATTACGAGACAGTAGCATTAACAGAAGAATGCAGTGCCAGTGCCATCATTCAGAGGAAACTTCCCCCGAAGTTGAAAGATCCTGGCAGTTTCACTGTTCCTAGCGTCATAGGAGAACATAACTTTGGTAAGGCTTGTGTGATTTAGGTGCGAGTGTTAACTTGATGCCTTTTTTATTTTCAGGAAATTACAGATTGGAGGAAAACAATGCCAACTTCATCTCACTACAACTTGCTGATAGAACGCTCGTATTTCCGAGAGGTGTAGTTGAAGATGTGCTGGTCAAGGTTGACAAATTCATTTTCCCAGCAGATTTTATGTCCTTGATATGGAGGAAGACGCAGAAGACGCATCAGATGTGTCCCGATCCTCGGAGAACCATTCTTGCTACAGGTCGAACCATTATTGATGTACAAAAAGGAGAACTAACCATGAGGGTACAAGACCAAGAAGTAACATTCAATGTTTTCAAAGCCATGAATTTCCCAGATGATGAAAAGAAGGAGGAATGTTTCAGACTGATGTGATACATAGTACCGTTCAGAACTCTGATGAAAGACAAAGTTCTACTGACAAACTTAAAACATGTCAATTGCATGTGGAGCCTAAAGATAAAACGTCTTTTGTACTGAAGGAGCCAATTCTTGCACTACAAGCAACAGAAGAGAAAAATTTCCACCAACTCAACGAATTGGAGGAATTTCACAATCAGCCTTTTGAGGATGCCAAATTGTACAAAGAAAAGGGCAGGAAAAGACATGATGAGAAGTTAGTGCGCATACAACTGGAACCAGGGCAGAAGGTACTGTTAAACAAATCAAGGGTGAAATTCTTCCCATGGAAGCCAAAATCACGGGTGAAATTCTTCCCATGGAAGCCAAAATCACGGTGGTCAGGTCCATTTGTGATCACCAAAGTTTTACCAAATAGAGCCGTTGAGATACATGATCCTGACGCTAACAAAACTTTCAAGGTTAAAAACAAGCGTGTCAAGCACTACTGGGGAGAATCATTTGAGCGACAAAAAAGAAAGTGTTACACTTTCAGATCCAGCTTAACGTTCGAGAAGCCAAGTCTGGCTGACGACTTTAAACTTAGCGCTAGCAGGGAGGCAACCCATGCAATTTGTGTATATATTGTGATTTGGTGTGTTTTATTTTTGTGTGTTTAATTTTGCAGATTAGTCATTTCAATATGGAAGAAGCTCTCGCAAATCTTCGCAAGCAATTTCCTTCTCTCCCTCAAAAATCTCTGATGAAAGTCTACAAAGCTCGCTTGGAACGGATGAGACTACTGTGATCAAAGGTATTCCTAATGACATTCGTTGGGTAATTGAAGCACGAGTCCGATTGGCAGGTGAGTCTTCTGACTCTTTTATTTCACATCTGCCTGGTTTGGAAGAAGAAGCACATATGCAAAGAAACGTTAGAGCTAAGAAAATGGGTGTTTGTTTCAAATGTGCACGATTTAATTGTAACACTCGTTGTCGTTCTTTGGAATGGTGTCTGATAATCGCGAAGACAAAATTAAATTCATTAGGGATGGCTTGAGTAAGGAGTCTTTAGATGATATATCTTTAACTCTTGAGACGCATTCCAGTGGATATGTCACATAGCCATTCGCAAATTACATACACAATTCCAAAAAGAAAGACAAAAGTTAAGTCTCGGGAATCTGACTCAAAAAGACCCTGTTTGCCATTTATAAGAAAATTGGATGGGAAGCTTGTCCTGACGCATAGACGTCAATCAAGCCGTTACTTTTCTTGTAAATATTATATTATTTGTCTTTTCTTAATATTATTTGTTTGTTGTTTTCTTTATTTTCTCCGACATGATCCAGATTTTTTTTTGACTATCACGATATTATTTCGCTACTAATGTCCTCTGGAAGATATGTGCTATTTTACTCACCTTTTTGCAGGTACTATAAATTCAGCCCGTCATTGCACTTTTGAAGGCATCCCGAGTTGAGAAAGAAATACATAAAAAATGGAAGCCACTTCAAGAAGACGAGTGAGAAACATCTGTGTGTTTTGCGGTTGGTAGTGTTGGTACTAAACCACAATACGTAGAAGCAGCACAGGAATTGGGTCGAGTCTTAGCTGCAAGGAATATGCACTTATATATGGCGGAGGCAATCTCGGACTTATGGGGATCGTTTCAAAGGCTGTACAGGAAGGAGGCAGTCACGTTTTGGGAATCATCCCAAACCATTGGCAGAGGCAATCTTATTGAACCATCAAACGGAGAAGAACTGATCATGCCAGGTATGTCTGAACGTTTGGTAGAAATGATTAACCCTGCTGATGCTTTTATTGCTTTGCCAGGTGGCTTGGGTACATTGGAGGAAATTTTTTAGTACTATCTTGGGCGAACCTGAACATACACCAGAAACCAATTGGACTGTTAATGTTGATGGATTTTATGATTTTCTTTGTGTGTTTCTTGATGATGCTCGAGAAATGGGTTCGTGACAAAACCTTTGAAAGAACTCCTCTTTACTGCCAGAACTGCTCCGGATCTATAGACCAACTCATAGCCTATGAACCACGAGTTGACCCTATCCTTTCAAAGATAAATTGGTCTGAGGACGATCGTGGTAAGAGGCGTCAGATTAATCTGGATCTTAACCTTTAATTCCTGTAGATTTTCAGCTAACCAGGTAGACCTTCTTACTCTCCTTACTTATTACTGTTTAAGACATGGGGACAATGTCTCATTTAGGTTGGGGGAGGGATTAGTTGATTAGTACCATTGTTTTTTTAGTTTGTATGTTGTTTTTATTTTTAGTCCAAAATTTTTCGAAAAATACAAAAAAAATTGAAATTTTTTCACAAATGACAAAAATATTTTGTGTGTTTTGTGTTTTTATTTTGACTAAAAAGGTGAAATTGGTAAGAGATAGTTGAGTAAGGAGTTTCCACTCCTGAGACGTATCTCAAGCCTATTTTCGAAATAAGTTAATTGTGTTTATTTCCTTTTAAATTATTTAATTTGTGAATTCTCCTTAAAACGGACTAAAATGGATCTTCATATGCTCAGTTGACAGATATTTATCAACATATATAGTAACATACGGACATGAGCTAAAATTGAAAAGTTTGTAATATTCAGTGCTCTAGTTTAATTGGAGAACATCTCAAAAAGCAATGGAGTAAAAAAAAAAAAAATCTGAGATCGAGTTATGTAAATTCTGTAAGGGTTTTTTAACACCTAGTGCCCTAAAACCAACTGGTTGGGGTCACTGGCCCAAAGCTAGTTACATGGATCGAAGATGCTACAAAAATATATATTTTGAAGTCTGAGTAATTAAGTCCGTAGGGGTGTCTTAACACCTGGTGCCCTAAAGCCAACTGTTTGGGAGCCACCTGTTGGACAAATGACCCATAGCGTCACTATTTGCACAGATCATTGTGTTGTTGTACAATTAACTATGTGACAAGGAAATTGCACTCTCATCATTTGTGATTAGATCACCATAGATATATAATGAAGAGAGTCTCTATGATTAGTTCCTAGATTGAGAATGATATGAGACAGTATCAGTCCCCGAAGGATTATCATTAAATATCCCTAGCCGGAGTATTATCGAGACTGGACATCGATAAGGCAGAATAGGCTTGTATTGCACTTGTGTGCGTTGTGAGGCACAACGCATAGTTCTCATATATATAAGTATTGGATACTTATGGCAAGTGCGATAGGAGTCGTGTTTCACTGATGGTACGGAAACAGCTTCACTCACTCTGGATAGACCCCCTCGGAATCCCATTGGTATTATGACTATGTGTCTATGGGAGGCCAAAATAAAGGTAGGTGTGTATAGTCTTAACCTGAGACTTGCATCGCTAATACTTGCGATAATCGTTACTTCGGTCTTGGTGGTACAGGGCTTTAACCGGTTCGTCTTGATACGTACGTCTGGGAGTATCAGAGATCAGTCTTATTGGGTATTGTCAATAGTGTTCAGTTGGATCGTCGAGTATTGGGTGTATGTCACGAAGTATCACTTCAGTCATAGTGGAGATGATGTCACGCAGGATCAGTACTAGTGCTCTTGAGTGTTGCGCAACCAATCGGGATATTGTGACTAGTCATGAATATCCGATTATAGAGACTATGTTAACCAGGCATCCGATATGTCTTCGGACGGGGTAACACTATCCAGCCCCAGCCCTAGCACGTGACTATCCGATACTGGGGCCGATACGCACAATACAATCGTATACTACGCTTGATAACAGATCTTATATTCTTAAATGGATATGTCCGGAGAATTGGGAAGACTTGGTGCTTTGCTAGGAGTCGACCTTGTCTCGTAAATCGGTAAACGTAGTACTTGGTACGTACGTGATTCGGATACTCCGACGACCGTATTTACTGCAACTTATCCGGGGATCTCATGGGTCGCTTCCCGATAATCCACCGATGACGCACAACTCGCACTCTTGAATAATCTGGGATTATATAGAAGAGAGAGAAAATTAATCTAGGATTAATTACGGAGATATTTTATCTAGGATAAATATCGTCTAGAGAGAGATAACGATTAATTTGGAATTAATCGGTAAATTAATATATTCGATATATAAACGAAATTAGATTTCTACGCGGAATTAAAATTAGATTTTAATTCGGGCGAACGAATTATTTAGAATTAATTCGTTTAGCGACGTAAATAGTGAATTCGCTAGGCGTAATCATTTAATTACGACGCGACGGAAAAATCGTTAATTTGGAATTAGCGAACCCAGCCCGAGTGTGATTGCAGCGCATTCGTTTTCGAATTCAAGTGCGGCATCGCAAGTCGCATCAAGCGTCAAATCAATCGTCACATCAAGCGTCAAATCAAAAGTCACTTTGAGTGAATGATTGATTGATGATGGATTGATGGATTGACTTGCATCACATCACTTTATTAAAGTGACATGTGAATAGTTGATGTAAGTTGGTGTAATAGGTTTGGAGGGAAATCATTTACTTTTGGTTTTATTTAAATCAATTAAGTAATTGGTTTTATTATTTTTTTCTTGGAAAATATATAAAGCTTTTTGGAAAAGCTTTTCATTAACACATTTTTACACTTTCTTCTCTCTCTTTTTCTCTCTTCTCCTCACGCCCAAAACAAATAATGTGGACTGGTTTTGAAGCCAGAATGGCGTGAGCAATGGGAAGCAAGAGTTGGGTTTTGTGGCAAAAATCGCAAGTGCTAGCACACTACGAGTCTTGCGAAGGTGGCAAGGAGGTTCACCCATGAGCCGGGATCCGTTCGATGAGGCTTGGAGCTCCATTTCGCAGCTCAAATTTCAGATTTGGAGGGCATTGAACTGCTACCAGTGGCGCCAAAAACAGTGGGCTTTTTGGGCTTCATTCATCTTCAAATCGACTCAACCGATCGATGTGAGTATTCCGCTATCTCCGTTGGTGTGTTCACACAATGTTTTCATTGCTTGTTTGATCTTGGGACCTAGATAATAACCAACAATGGCATCAAGAGCCTAGGTTCAAGCATGAAAAATGTAGGGCTTAAAATTGGGTATTTTGTATTTGAGCATGATTTGATTAAATTGGATGATTGAGCATGCTTAGTATATGTAATATTGAAGATTGATTTGATCAATTTCAAGAAAAAAATGTTTAGAACAATTTTCCCCAAAAATTATATCTTGGCCGAATGTGATAGTCATTTTTTGGAAATTTGGAATTTTTTTCATTTTGGTTCATTGGATGAGTTGTAATGATGTTGGATGATGTTAATTTGAAGTCAATTAGATTGAATTTTGAATTGAACAAAAACCCCAATTATTCTTCACTTGGCCGAATGTTATAATGCCCTAATGTCTTGGATTTTTTGATTTTATGAACATTGGATGTGTATGGAATCATTAGGATGTTGATTTAATGTCGATTGTGGGTTTGATTGGATTGAAACCAAATCGGATGTGAAATCCCTCCCTTGGCGAGACCTTTAAGCATGTAATGGGTTTGATTTTTCATTTATGTGTTGGACATATGATAATGATAATGAGCATGATTAATTGGACTAATATGGTGTTTTGGAAATGTTGATTTAGTTGATTAATCATATAATGCACTTTAGGTAATTAAATTGCGGAATTGGATTCATGAAATTTAATTATTTAGGCTTAAATTGGATTTTGGGCTTCTAATGTTGTATTTGGCCTATTGGGCTTGAGTTTATCAAGTTGGGTTTAGGCCAAATGGATTGGATCCAATTGGGCCCAAACCTTAACCATAAAGCCCAAATGCGACTAATGAACCTTTAAAGTTCAATTTGGCCTAATGGGCCAAGATTGATTTATGGGCTTATGGGGTAAATCCCGGATTGGACTTTGGTTATCGGTTTGACCCGAGTTGACCAAAAGTCCACGCCTTAAGAAATCAATTAAAAGCCCATTGGACTTTAATTGAATTGACGTTGGACGTTAATCGGTCTTTGAGACGCGTTACGATTAAATTTGGAATTTAAATCGTAAAAGGTTTATTAAATAAAGTGTAATGTTTAATTTGGAATTGAATAGTGAATTAGTATTAAGTACATGTTAAATTTGATTTAATGATGTAGTTTAATTTAATTCAGAATTCGTACTTTAAGTACTTATTCGCAAAACGAGTTTGACTCGAACAAAATCAAATCGTTGTTTGAACATTGGATGATCACTTAATTATCAGATTAATTAATTTGATTAGAATTGATTGATAGCATGCTTATGTGTGTGAATACGTGGTTGTGTTGAATGAATAATGTATATCGGATGGTTATTAGATGGGTGGGCAATTTTTAGAAATTATTGTAATAAATTCGATTTATTAAATTGGACCTGCGTGTCCAGCCTTATCACCTTCATTCTCTTTGTATTCTCTTCTCACCTATTCCCCTCTATGTATATGAGGTTTCTTTAGAAGTGTAGTGTAACGGGTAGAAGTAGTACAAGTGCTAGCTTGAGTGAGAAAGGAGAGATTTGATCTAGGATCAATGTGTAAAGTATCCATCCGCATATCATTATTATTTATTTTCATACTCGCTTTATTATGTATTTAGAATGCATGTTTAAGGGTGTATGATGATGAGACCTTAACAAAGATATTAAATTGGTAGCCAATTTGCACGCGAAAAACCCTCGTTAAATATCAAGCGTTTTTTCCTTCCATTGAGTGATTCTTGCTCAAGATCCGCCGAGATTGGCAGGGGTTGTTGGCCAAAGTCAAGCCCTTTTCCGTCGAAGATGTGTTTTAATCACGAGGCTTTGTTCCATATCGGTGTCGTGTCCAAGTTTGGTTTGTTGGCCAAAGTCAAGACCACTTCTTGTCCTTGACATTGATTACGAAGCTTCCATGTCAATGGGTCCGCGCTTGACTGGGATCACTAGGTTTGTTGTGCCAAAGCCAAGGCCTAGTTGATTCAGAGGAAAAAGGTTAGGGTATATTCGATATATAGGCATATATAAGATATATGTTTGGGACTTGGATGTCCACCTACTGGATCTAGGAGTTGGATGAGATCCAATTGATCTTCGAGATCTACCTAGTTAATTATCATACAATTTGTTGGCCAAAGTCAAGATTGTGTGATATTTAACGGGATCCTAGCCCACTAGGAAACACGGTTTCCCGAGTACTCGACAGAGGGTTAGAGGCTCGACGAAAAATAGTGGGAGGCAAGTATTGAATTTGCAACATTCGTTCGAATACTCGCTAAACGCGCTCATCTATTTTACTCGTCATATTAATCAAAAGTATTAGTTGGACTAATATTTTATGTTGTTTTAAAAATATATATAGTTGGACTATATACAAACTCATTCAATATATAGTTGATTTTATAATTGGATTATAGTAATCAATATATTTGAATTAAAATTATAGTTGATTAAATAATTGGATTATTGTAATCATTATAATAAATAGTACCTTATTAAATATTGATAAATAGTTGGACTATTGAAATCAAGAAAGAATTGAAAAGTTGAATATTTAAAATATATAATCCTTGGATTAAATGTTTTAAATGATTTAATTTTATTGGGAATTATAATAGGTTACTTTATTGGATAAAATAACTTGTTATATCTAGGCCTTAATTAAGCAAATAAGTAGAGCATAAAATCTTTGGAAGATTTATGTGATGATGACTTTAGTGCTTAATTAATATACTTATCATAAATCTATCTTTAGATTTAAAAGTATTAAATTGCAATTAATAATTCTTAGAGAATTGATTTGACTATTCTAGGTGAAAAGTCAAAGTTTGCAATTGGGCATGTTGCACAAGGTGCACATCATTTCGATATTCCGAAACCCAAGGCTTGGCCAAAGGTTTGTGAAATATTGAAAAGATAATTGACATATCCCAAAGTGACTACCATTTGGATATGGAAGACACGAAGAATTAAAGAAAGGCGAGGCTCTGACTTTAAAAATATTTGTCAAAGTTATGTTCACTACTAGTATTGAAATTGGATTTTAAATACTTAGTGTGGTACATAAATATATGTATTGATGTTCAGAATCCGCTATGAGCTGGATACTGACTTCAAGCCGAGATTTCTCTCTGCGAATCGGAAACGGGACGAAAGTCGCTGTTTCGACCGTAGATACCTAAGTTTAGGAACTACCCTTCGGGTATGTACTTAAATTAGGAACTGTTATAATGTAACTAGTTTGACTAGAGACATTATCTCTATATCAGTGTTTAATCCATTCTGGATAAACCTTTATATTCTAGAACACTAAGTGTTTTATTATATAAAGATGATACTGAGATAATACATTAGATGTAAATAACAGAATTTATATTAATATAAATAAAATCTCAAACATATAAAATGACAAATAAATAGCTCAAATTGATTTGATCAATAGAGACTTATTTGTGGCATTGTTGTCTAGGACACAATAAACAAGACTCGTATATCCACACTTTTGAAGAGTGGGTACTAGGACTGATTTGACTATTCAAATAAGGTCTGCAATCTAGTTTATTAGGTAAAGTACCTAAAATACTATTTACTTGGTAATAGTAAAAGGGCCACCGATCTGTTAGCCCTATTCATGGTGAAGTAAGTGGGCCCATATCTAGCTAGGCTAGATGTGAACATGAATTTCGTGACCTTGACGGATGTAGCATCACGTTGTGGTTATGTGTTTCTTTTGAAGAACACAATCGGAAACTTTAGAGTTTCGACACGAAATAGAAAAACAGATCGGCTATAGTATTATTCGCCACGGTAAGACCGTAATGGAAAATACTTAAGCAGTAAGTTTCATACGTACATGAAAGAGTATGGTATTCTTTCAGATGAGGACTCCTCCCGAGACACGTCAGTTAGACGGTGTGTCCGAACTAAAACCGAATTTTGTTGGACATGATAAGGTTTATCACGAGTCGCTCTGAGCTACTGTTTCCTTCAATAGGATATGTATTAACAGTGCAAAACTTATTTAGAATAAGGTTCCATATAAATCTGTTTGACAGATATCATATAGGATATGAACAGGAAGAAACGGGGTTTCTCATTCCTGATAATTTGGGTATGCCAGGCATAACGTTTGGATGATACCAAACTAAGGACCCAAATTGGATAAGTGCCAATATAGGTTATCCTAAGGGAAACCTTAAGTATAGTACTTGTAATCTCACATGAGAACAATGTGATTGTTGCTCACCATGCGTTTTTCCTGAGAGGAATACCGATATGCAGTGGTCAGTGGGAGGATAGTGATACTCGATGAAAATCGGAGTAATACTGTTCAAGGCACGAAGTCCTTAATGGAACACAAATAGTTCATCATGATGAATCTGTACCATTAATCTTCAAATACACAAGAACTAGTAGATCGGATAGAGTCAGAAAACAACCTAGGGTATGGGTTTCTGATCTAACCTCATAAAGATGTCAATCTTATGAAGGTATATCCACCGACTACGTTTTGAGGAAGTGATACGAGGTATCGACTCCCTATTATGGCAAAGTGCCATGAGTCCGAAATGGATTCCATGTATAACAACTATTTTGGATACTAGTTGTTGTACCACAAGGCATTGTGCCTATTGGTACATTAAACGTCTTCAAGGAAGACATACATGGAAGGCAACATACCAACGTACAAAGCTAGGGCTTTTGACGGAAAGGTATCGTTATCAACATTGTGTTAATAACGGTTCAACCTTTTTACCTGTTGCCATGGTAAATCCATTTTGAAGATGCTTGTTGATAACTGCGTATTTCATTTATGAAATGTGTCAGTTGCAGATCAAAATCGCTTTCCTGAAAAGGAAACCTTTTGGAGGATGTTTACAACATCCTGACGATTTTGAATAACCGACAACAAGGTTTGCGGGTTATTCGATCCATGTTTGGATTGAAGCAAGCATAAGGTTCTTGGAACTGTCGTTTTGAAATAATCATAATGGTTATGATTTGACTCAAAACGAAATAATTCTTGTGTATATAAGGAGGTTAGTGGGAGAGCGCACTGACAGTTAAATTCCCATAAAGCAATTGTTGAAAGCTTGGCTTTCATAGAAATTCTCCGTAGAATTCTGGGGAGTAACAACCTTTATTCAAGGAATAAAGATCTACTGGGATAGATTTGGAGTTGTTAACACTCTCTGGGAAATTGTACATTTAAAATGTACTTGATAGGGTGTCTCATACGCTTCGAGCATATGGAGTCACAATCAGGTCAATCCAAGTGACAGTCACTGGATTGAAGTTAAGAACATCTGTTAGTATCTCAGAGAACTAAAGATGCTATCTTAAACTATGGAGAAGGAGAACTTGAAGTGACTGGGATCACTGCTGCAAGTTTCCAAACAATTAAATACTACGGTACTATAAAGTTTGAATAACGGGACAGTGAGCTGGAAATCTTCCAGCAAGATAACTGTTGCCGAATAAACACAAATGCGGATTATTGCTGCAGCTGAGGCAGCAATAGAAGCCATTTGGATCAAAATAAATCTAATTAGATTAGATATAGTTCTGTTAGCAGCTGAGCTAGGCGTCAGCACAGGCTAAGGAATTAAAGGTCTCATCGACGATCCAGATATATACTTCTATATCATCTGATTCGTTCGGATCATACATCGTGGCGATGTGATGATCGTATAAATCGCGTCAACGATAATCAAACAAATCCGCTGACGAAAACCTTTCCTCAGCAATTTGAGCGAACCGTACATAGTTCGGGTGTGGGACACTTGAGTGACTCGCTATGTGCCAAGTGGGAGATTGTTGGACAAAATGACCCATAGCGTCACTATTTGCACAGATCATTGTTTTGTTGTAGCAAATTAACTATGTGACAAGGAAATTGCACTCTCATCATTTGTGATTAGATCACCATAGATATATAAATGAAGAGAGGTCCCTTGATTAGTTCCTGGATTGAGAATGATATGAGACAGTATCAGTCCCCGAAGGATTAATCATTAAATATCCCTAGCCGAGTATTATCGAGACTGGACATCGATAATGCGGAATAGGCTAGTATTGCACTTGTGTGCGTTGTGAGGGCACAACGGCATAGTTCTCATATATATAAGTATTGGATACTTATGCAAGTGCGATAGGAGGTCGTGTTTCACCGATGGTACGGGAAACAGCTTCGCTCTGGATAGACCCCTCGGAATCCCATTGGTATTATGACTATGTGTCTATGGGAGGCCGAAATCAAGGTAGGTGTGTATAGTCTTAACCTGAGACTTGCATCGCTAATACTTGCGATAATCGATAGACTTTGGTCTTGGTGGTACAGGGCTTTAACCGGTTCTGCGTACACCACTTCTGGGTTTATCAGAGAGTCGTAGTGTATTGGGTGTGATGTCAAGACGGAAGTATCACTTCAGTCATAGTGGAGATGATGTCACGCAGGATACGGTACTAGTGCTCTTGAGTGTTGCGCAACCAATCGGATATTGTGACCAGGTCATGAATATCCGATTATAGAGACTATGTTACCAGACATCCGATATGTGTTTCGGACGGGGTAGACACTTATCCAGCCCCAGCCCTAGCACGTGACTATCCGATACTGGGCCGATACGCACAATACAATCGTATACTACGCTTGATACAGATCTTAATATTCTTAAATGGATATGTCCGGAGAATTGGGAAGACTTGGTGCTTTGCTAGGAGTCGACCTTGTCTCGTAAATCGGTAGAACGTAGTACTTGGTACGTACGTGATTCGGATACTCCGACGACCGTATTTACTGCCAACTTATCCGGGGATCTCATGGGTCGCTTCCCGATAATCCACCGATGACGCACAACTCGCACTCTTGAATAATCTGGGATTATATAGAAGAGAGAGAAAATTAATCTAGGATTAATTACGGAATATTTTATCTAGGATAAAATATCGTCTAGAGAGAGATAACGATTAATTTGGAATTAATCGTAAAATTAATATATTCGATATATTAAACGAAATTAGATTTCGACGCGGAATTAAATTAGATTTTAATTCGGGCGAACGAATTAATTTAGAATTAATTCGTTAGCGACGTGAATAGTGAATTCGCTAGGCGTAATCATTTAATTACGACGCGACGGAAAAATCATTAATTTGGAATTAGCGAACCCGAGCCCGAGTGTGATTGCGAGCGCATTCGTATTTCGAATTCAGTGCGGCATCGCAAGTCGCATCAAGCGTCAAATCAATCGTCACATCAAGCGTCAAATCAAAGTCACTTTGATGATTGATTGATTGATTGTGGATTGATGGATTGACTTGCATCACATCACTTTATTAAAGTGACATGAATAGTTGATGTAAGTTGGTGTAATAGTGTTTTGGAGGGAAAATCATTTACTTTTGGTTTTTATTAAATCAATTAAGTAATTGGTTTTTATTATTTTTTCTTGGAAAATATATAAGCTTTTTGGAAAAGCTTTTCATTAACACATTTTTACAATTTCTTCTCTCTCTTTTTTCTCTCTCTCCTCACGCCCAAAACAATAATGTGGACTGGTTTTGAAGCCAAATGGCGTGAGCATGGGAAGCAAGAGTTGGTTTTTGTGAAAAACCGCAAGTGCTAGCACACTAACGAGTCTTGCGAAGGTGGTAGGGAGGTTCACCCATGAGCCGGGATCCATTCGACGAGGCTTGGAGCTCCGTTTCGCAGCTCAAATTTCAGATTTGAGTGGCAGTGAACTGCTACCAGTGGCGCCAAAACAGTGGGCTTTTTGGGCTTTCATTCGTCTTCAAATCGACTCAACCGATCGATGTGAGTATTCCGCTATCTCCGTTGGTGTGTTCACACAATGTTTTCATTGCTTGTTTGATCTTGGGACCTAGATAATCCAACCCACCGACCAACATTCCTCATAGACGGAGATTGTATATAAATAAAAAATAGAAAAAAAAATCAAAGAAAAATCAGAAAATGAGAAAAATTATTCCTTTGCGCAAAAGGTGTGAATCTGATAGAACTTTAGGACAAAATTTACTCTCTTATCACCTGCACTTATGACTTGTGGGAAATATGAGTTGATTAATTTTGTTGGCTGTGTTATATGGAGAATGATAAATTAATCGAGAATTTACTTATTCAGTAATTTGAATAAACAAAACAACTAGTAACTTGGAGTAGATTTCACCTGATTAGTCACTAACATCTTTATTCTCTTTTCGCTTGTCTTTTTGCTTTTGTGTGCATTAGTTTTACTACCTTTTTACTTTTGAAAATGTTTTGTGGGTATCATTGCTGTAAACCCTCACGAGACTACAACTCGTCCACTAGGGACACCTAGGGGTTTAAAGGTTTGTTGCATATGCTAAATGCAACCGTGATCCCTACGAAGTGGCTTAGTTAATTTATTTATGTTTTTTACTCTATGTTTTGCTCGAGGACTAGCAAAATGTTAGGTTTGAGGGTGTGATAAGTGGTAAATCTATCACTATTTCCCACTCTTTCAAACCTAATATTTTGTATAGTTTCTTGAGTTTTGTGAAATATTTGATGTGTTTTATGTTATTTTGTAGATAAATAAAGTTTCAGGACATTCTGGAGGTGATTTGGGTCAAAACAGTGAAAATTGGACAAAAAGGGCATTTTGTAAATTATCTGCGTCGCGACGCTAAGCCTTCAGCGTCGCAACGTCTAAAATGCGCCGAACAGTGCTAACGTGCACCGGGTCCACAAATCAGAATCTGAGAAAAGTTTGACTTTGCTAAAATACGCCGTGTCATGTGTCACCATCACAGCCGATCTGCTAACATGCGTTGTGCCACGTGTCAGCATCCTACGGTGCCGACAGTCATCATCGCCACGTGTGCCACGTGTCATCCTACGTGTCTCCATGTCATCAGCCACGTCAGCAAGTCAACAAGTCAAAATTTCCACGTGTCGTGCCACATCATCATCAGCCAATCCGGAAGTGACACGTGTCGCAATTCTACGGTGCCGACAGTCTCTTTCCCATGTGTCGCCACGTCGTCGCCACGTCCCCGCCATGTCATCTCCACGTCAGCATCAATAATTGAGTATCTAATCCTTATCTGACACGTGGCGGATAAGAATCTCAGCGACCAATCAGAAGCCGCCACGTGTCATAATAATTGAAGCCAAACCACTCTGCCACGTGTCACCTTATCAGCTTATCCAGAATCTTCAAACCGGTGAACCAGAGCGTGCCACGTCGACAAAAGCTGGCGTAGCGACGCTGAGGTCCCTGGCGTCACGACGCTGGAAGCCTACCGAGGCCTATAAATTGAGCTCGAGATTTCAGAATTGAATGCACCACTCTCTCTCTTATATTCTATCTAAAGAGAGAGTTTCTCTCTCTACTTTCTTTTAATTTTTAGTTTTTTAGTTTTTTTAGTTTTGTAATTAATTTTAATTACGTTTTGTTAATATAGTAATTTAATTTTTACTTTTTACTTTTTACAGTTTTTATTATTTACCATGAGGAGGTAACTCCCCCAGCTAGGGTGAAAGGTAATTCTTTTACTGTTACTATTTAGATTAATCTCCCTTAAAAATAATATATTCACTATTTAAAATATTGACTTAAAAAGGATACCGCCAGATGGTCGGTTGGTAATTCATTTTAATATGATTTAAACCTGACTAATGAAGGATACCGCCAGATTGGTCGGTTGGTAATTTAATTTTGGTTCCGCCTTTATGGCTGGTTGGACTTAATTTGACTTAATCAGGTTACCGCCTATATGGCTGGTTGGAAAAAGAATCACAAGTTTATATATTATTTTATGGGAGATATCTAAATTAGTAGTAGTAAAAGTAATTCATTTTACCTTAGCATTTTATTTTATTGTAATTTACTTTTCAGTATTTACTTTACCGCATTTTTACTTTATGTCTTTTACTTTCAAGTTTTTACTAGCCCTAGTTATGTGTTGTAACTAAATTAGTTATCTGGGGTTGTGATGAAATCCAATATCACCGTTTCATAAGGTTAGATTATAGCTTGGGTGATATAAAGATTTATATATTGAGTCTTAAACTTAATGTTTTTTCATTAACTGGCCATTAATAAAAATGATCTGGTAAATCTAAAATGAACTAGACATAGGGATTTTAGGTTTCATCCTTAGACTCAATAGCCCACGATCTTCCTTGAGGATAGATAACCCTTTAATATATTTCCTTACAGGATAGGAATATACCTGTCGGGCGGAGGTAGCCATAATTGGAACTTAAACTTAATGAATCCAGATAATTTGGTTGACATAGACATATGGTTCAATTGGGTTAAACTGGGTATTTGTGTCTGACCATCGACAGAGGCTTACACATAATTTAGTGTTCTAGGTTAATGAATCAATATATTACCCAACTTTAAGATAACCACTTCATCTTTAAAATGATATTGGAAGAAATCACAACCCTAGATAGTTTTTAATATTGAATTTTCTTAAAACCTATTTTTGACAATTTTATTTACTTGCTTTTAAATTTAGAATCGTCACCATCTCAAATCAATCAATCAACCTGTTAGATATTAGTAATCATTTGACCTCATAAAATTAATAGAATATATAGTAAGTCCTCGTGGGATCGATATTTGTATACTACTTGAACGATACGTGCGCTTGCATTATACGTGTGTGTTTACGGCGGTCAATGCCCGCAAGGGTTTCGGATGATGCTTTAGATGAAGAACGTGAGACGTTCAACAGATGGAAGGATGATGATCGGAAAGTCTGGTCATACATCTTGGGATCTATGGTACCAGAACTTCAAAGGAAGTGCATGTCGATGCTTGATTCCGGATCCATCTTGTTGCATTTGAGAAGAAACTATTCAGTGATCGACCTCAGGTAGAGATGTATAGGGTGGCTGTCGAGCTTTTTCATACTTTCCTCCCGGAGGGAAAACCTGTTAGCCCACATGTGATGAAGCTAATAGATTGTATCGAAGAGCTCGAAAGGATGTATATTCCTATTGACAATCGCCTCAGGAATAGTGTGATTCTCGCGTCTCTTCCTAAGTTGTTCAATGACCTTATCGTTAACTTTAACATGCATAAGATGCTCCCCACCTATTCTGAGTTGCACAATATGTTGCTGACAGCTCAAGATGACATGAATAAGAATAGTTATGCATTCATGATCACTGGTGTTTCTTCTTCTGGACCTTCTCAGGCTTCTCAAAAGCTGGCTGGGAAGAAACAGAAAAAGAAAAAGAAAGTTAAAGGTAAAGGTCCAAAGGTTACTTCCGCAGGGGTTTCTAAACTAAAGGTGAAGACAGATGTTGCAAAAGGAAAATGTTTCCACTGCGACATGCTTGGACACTGGAAACGCAACTGTCCGAAATATTTAGCCTCTTTGAAGAAAGCTCCCTCAGGTATTTGTTTTCCTATTATTGACATTACACTTGCTTTTGATTCTAGTTCGACTTGGGTGTTGGACACCGCTTGTCCCTCTCATATTTGCAATTCGTTGCAGAATCTGAGGGAAACTAGAAGATTGACGCTGGGAGAGATCCAGCTGCGAGTAGGGAATGAAGATTCTCTACAAGTTGAAGCAGTAGGAATTTTGTTTTTGAAACTCCTGATGAATGTAATATTAAACTTAATAACTGTTATTTTGTGCCGACTATGATACGGCAAATCATCTCACTTCTTGTACTTGACAGCGAAGGATTTCATGTAAATATTAAAGATGGTCTTTTGAATTTATATGATAATGTGAATGTTTTGCTTGTTTCATGTCCCATGGTTGATGGTCATTACATTCTTACCAAAAATCGTGATGTCTTTAATATAGAGAAATCTAAAAGGAAAAGATCGGAAGAAATAAATAACACAGAACTTTGGCATATGAGATTAGGTCATATAGGCATAAAACGCCTAACCAAACTAGTTAAGGATGGTGTGATAGATGATCTAACCATAGAACCTTTACCAGTTTGCGAATATTGTATTCAAGGTAAAATGACCAAATCCTCATTTAGTGATGTTGGACACCGTGCTAATGATTTATTGGAACTTGTGCATTCCGATGTATGTGGTCCTATAAATCATGCTGCCATGGGTGGGTTTCAATACTTTGTAACTTTTAACGATGATTTGTCACGATATGGTTATGTGTTTCTTATGAAACACAAATCAGAAACTTTTGAAAAGTTCAAAGAATACCGATTTGAAGTAGAGAAACAAACCAGAAAACTCTTGAAATGCCTTCGATCAGATCGGGGCGGTGAGTACATGAGCAGTGAGTTCGTGAGTTATTAAAAAGAGAATGGGATTCTCGCTCAGTATGCTCCTCCAGGCACTCCTCAACACAATGGTGTTTCAGAGAGGAGGAATCGAACTTTATTAGATATGGATCGATCGATGATGAGTTTTAACTGATCTACCAATATACTTGTGGGGCCAGCTCTAGACACTGCCGCTCATCTTTTGAACAAAGTTCCATCGAAAGCCGTTCCGACTACTCCGTATGAGTTATGGACTGGAAAGAAACCGAGTCTTAAGTATGTTAAGATTTGGGGTTGTCCAGCCTATGTAAGAGTTGCACAGCGGTATAAACTTGCACCTAGAGGGTACAAGTATCGATTCATTGGATATCCTAAAAATTCCATGGGATATCAGTTCTATGATCCCGAGAATCGAAATGTGTTCGTTGCTCGGAATGCAACTTTCTTAGAAACACAATTTGTGTTAGAAAGTGCAGATCATAGAATGATTGATTTAGATGAAGTCAATCAAAGTAACATTGAATCGACGATAGAACCAGAAGTTCAGGAAGATGAGATACCTTTGACACAACCACCTCGTAGGTCACAAAGGATATCGAGACCCCCTGTCAGGTACAGGACGTCATCTGATGATACACTCGATGTTTTCTTAATTGAAGAAAAAGATCCTTTAACCTACAATGAGGCGATGTTAGACATCGATGCGGAGAAATGGCTGGAAGCTATGAAATCCGAGATTGCCTCAATGCATGATAATCAAGTCTGGGACTTGGTTCCGCTTCCCGACGGAATTGTTCCTATCGGTTGTAAATGAGTTTACAAGAGGAAGCGGGGGCCCGATGGAAATGTTGAAACCTTTAAGGCCCGACTAGTAGCAAAAGGATATACTCAGAAATCAGGTATTGATTATGAGGAAACCTTTTCTCCTGTAGCCATGCTTAAGTCAATCAGGATTTTATTAGCTATTGCCGCACACTATGATTATGAAATTTGGCAGATGGATGTGAAAACTGCTTTTCTGAATGGAAATCTTGAGGAAGATATCCATATGGAACAACCCGAGGGATTCACATTCGCCAAAGATCCTAATCTGGTATGTAAGCTTAAAAAGTCTATTTATGGACTTAAATAAGCTTCCCGTAGTTGGAATCTTCTTTTTGAAGATGTCATCAGATCGTCTGGTTTCATTAAAAATGAAGAGGAATCCTGTGTCTATAAAATGGTAAATGGGAGCATGGTAGTCTTCTTAGTGCTTTATGTTGATGATATACTTATTATCGGAAACGATATAGGTATGTTACAATCTGTCAAAGCCTATCTCAGTAAGAATTTCTCCATGAAGGATTTGGGAGAGGCCTCTTATATACTAGGTATAAAGCCTTATAGAGATAGAGCGAGGAGGTTGATAGGACTCTCTCAGTCCAAGTACATTGATTTGATCTTAGAAAGGTACAACTTCGTTGACTGTAAGACAGTCAATGTGTCTTTCAAATATGGTATTCATCCGTCTAAGAAAATGTGTCCTAAGACAGATGATGAAAGGGCTAAAATGCTTAGCCAGCCTTATGCTTCCGCTGTTGGTAGCATAATGTATGTCATGTTATGTACCAGACCTGATATCAGCATGGCTATAAGTGTTACAAGCCGTTATCAGTCTGATCCGGGTCAGGACCATTGGATGGCTGTTGAAACATATTCTGAAATACCTTAAGGGTACAAAGGATAAGTTTCTCATTTATGGAGAAAATAACTTACAATTGAGAGGTTACACGGATTCAGATTTTCAATCTGATCCAAATAATAGAAAGTCTACATCTGAGTTTGTGTTTTCTCTCAACGGCGGTGCCATTAAAGTTTGTTAAAGTACAAATTGAACAAAATGTAGCGGATCCACTGACTAAAGCCTTAACTCCCAAGGTGTTTGAGAAACACGTGGAGTCCATGGGTATTAGATACTGTCATGAATGGCACTAGATCAAGTGGGAGTGTTGGAAATGGTGATCGAGCACCATTCACTTTTTGTATGAATATTTGATATTTATGCAATATAATATTTATTTTATCATGATTATTTATTTTTATATATGGTAAAACTCTTACTTTATTTATTAATGTAAATCTAATTTTTAGATTACTCTAAGAGTTAGAGATTTCGAGTTACACTCGGAACCTTATATGAATTTAGTAAAGACCCGAGAGTTACTACACATATGGTGATATAGTTGCAAGAGTTGCAAATGGTGTTGAGAAATATCACGCATTCTCTCGAATATAAATTATTCCTAGTCTAGATATATTGACATGGGTCGGTCATTATATTGGTAGACTAGTTCATTGTCTATATATGTAATGGACATATGGTTTTTGTCTCACAACTGTGAGCTTAGCGAAGTTCGTATAGAAATGCAGATATTCATTAGTTGAATGAATATTGAATTAACTCATAAAAGATGACTAATAGATATTCCATAAACTGTCAATAGTTATCTTTTCGAGTTGAGTAGTTATTGTGGTCCTTTGACTTTAGACACACCACAGTGGTCTTGTGAGTGATCCTCTGTGCGATACCATGCATGTCAAAGACCTTTCATGGTCTGACCTCTGGATGACTGTTAGGTATAGACTGATGCTTACGAAGATCGGTGTGTGTTAATATGAGGATTCGTCAGTCCATATGGTTGGATTTTATTTCAGAAATTTTTATAATATATTCCGGAAATCTTTTGGCCGAAAGTTCGTTGAAGAAATTGTTTCTTTAACATTATAAATAATATTCAAAAAGAGTTTTGCTATATTATTTATTAATGGAATATAAGGATGAAAAATTTCATATATTGAGTAGATAAGGTTTTGACAGTATGACTATAACCTTACTCAATTGGAAATGCTAATGATGAAGGGATTATACATTAGCGTTTTAACCTCGACTTGTATGGTTCGACGTGTCGTGTTGTTTTAGTCATGATGTTGTAGGTGGGCAGGCCTTCATGAATATGTATACAAGTATATGAGATATATATGTATATATATACGTAACAACCGAACGTGAGCCTAGAGAGTTCCACTATATTAAGTTTACTCGTTGAGCACTAGGGCGACCTTTCGTCAAATGTTGACAAAGTATTTTTTTGGTTTTTAGGATTAAATTGTTTAATCCGATAATTCATGAGATGAATTGAATTAATTAATTTTATATCAAGAGTTGATATAATGTATTGTATAATTAATGTAAATTTGATTTAATTAAATTAGTAATTATTTGTGGATTAATTTAATTGTTAAATTAATATACAATATTAATTACTTAGCTTATACAATTAATTAATTAAGCAAAATTGAATTATTTGGGTTAAAGTAACTAAATGATTCATAAATGTAACTTAGTTACTAAAGTTGGTGAGATTAATAATTAACTTTGGTTGAGTTAAATTTTTTGAATATGTGGTGTAGAGAAAAGATTCCCTTAAACCATGGTTTAATGAAAGGCTTGGATTTATTTTATTAATTTTAATTAATAAAAAGAAATGAAAAAACAATTGCTTGTTTTTTCCTCTTTGGCTCACTGCTTCTGCCGAAAATAAATAAATTGATTTTTGGCTTCTTTCTCAACTTACCTACTGCAGTTGACCAACAAAAAGTAATATAAAAGAAAATGAGAAAAACAAAGTCTAAGGGCTTTTCTTTTTTTCTCTCTCTCTGCCGAAAAGAAAGCAATTTTCATTTTCCTTGCTTTTGCTCTCTGCTTGCCGAAAGAACAAGAAAAGAATTAATTTTGTTTTTCAAAATCAAGCCTATATCTCACCAAAGGTCACCCAAATAAATTATCATGAGCATAGAATTAATCCTTAAGAGTTAGGGGTTGATTATTGTTCTTGAAGTTTTCTTTTCCTAGGGTTTTAAGAGTTAAAATTTGGGGAAAAATTGGTTGCTACTCTTGAGTGATCAAATCACATTTTGATCACCAAGATTTGTTCTTGGAGGAGCTCAATTTGGTGGAGATAGAAGAAGCTCAATTGTTGGAGGAAGAAGGGATTTGAAAGGACTCAAAGCTTGGAGAAATTGGAAAAGCTTGGAGGAAAAAAGTTTCAATCAATTGGCAAAGCTTGTGGTAAATTAATTTGTAAATTTATTGTTCAAATTCTTGATGATTGTTGTTGAGAAAAATTGTTGTGGATTTGTTGGATTAATAGAAAGCATGTTAGTGAGGAATTAGAAGCATTTGAGTGTTGAAAATTAGTATATAATTGATATGTTAATTTTGAATGCTTGGATTAATTTTTTCAAGAGTTGGAAAATTATTTTGTATGCTTGAATTAATTTTTTCAAGTGTTGGAAAATTAATTTTAGTATGTTTGGATTATTTTCAAGTGTTGGAAATAATTAGGATGCTTAGTTTTAATTGTCAATAGTTGATAAATTGATTAAAGTGTGTTGAAATTTTTAAATGGACTTATGGTAATTTTAATACATGAAAATGTTTTAATGCATTGGAAATTTTAAGTTTGTAATTAAAATTTTAACCCCACTTTTTAAGGACTGCCCAAGCTAAAACAAAAAAAATATATATATTTTACTCGCTCGCGATTTGATCTCGGGCGGGTTTCCGCTACTCTCGGTTTTGTCCGTTCCTCACACAACACCATGTTGAATCGCTTCAACACTTTGTCAATGTACGTGCTCTGGGAGAGTCCAAGCAGTTTTCTAGATCTATCCCGATAAATCTTTATTCCCAGAATAAAGGCTGCTTCTCTCAGATCTTTCATGGAAAATTTAATGAAAGCCAAGCTTTCACCGATGTTAACATGGGAATGTCATTGCCAATAAGCAATACATCGTCAACATAAAGGACAAATGAAAGTTGGTGCGCTCCCACTAACCTTCTTGTATACACAAGGATCATCTTCGTTTTGAACGAAATCATATTCTTTTATGATCTCATCAAAACGTTGGTTCCAAGAACGTGACGCTTGCTTCAGTCCATAAATGGACAGATTTAACTTGCAAACCTTGTTTGCAAGTTTAGGCATGACAAAACCATCAGGCTGTTCCATATAATCATCCTCCAACAGGTTTCCATTAAGGAAAGCGGTTTTGACGTCCATCCGCCATATCTCGAAATCGAAATATGCAGCAATAGCAAGCATTATCCTAATGGATTTAATCATGGCAACGGGTTAGAAAGTTTCGTCGTAATCGACACCATATTGTTGACGATACCCCTTCGCTACAAGCCTAGCTTTGTACGTTTGTACATTGCCATCCATGTCGGTCTTCTTCTTGAAGACCCATTTGCATCCAATAGGCTTTACGCCTTCTAGTGCATCAACTAGTGTCCAAACTTGGTTAGTGTACATGGAATCCATTTCGGACTTCATGGCATCTTGCCATAAATCGGAGTTGATACCTTGTATCTCTTCCTCATACGTAGCCGGCTCGTCTTCCTCAATGAGATTGATATCCACATGAGGTGAGATCAGAAACCCATACCTCTCAAGTTGTTTTCTGACTCTCTCCGACCTTCGTGGTCCTTGTGTAATCGAAGATTGTGGTACAGCTTCATCCCTGATGAACTGTTCATGTTCCGTTGAGAATTCTATGCCAGGAACAGTATCACTTCGATTTTCATCGAATCTACTTTCCTCCCACTTATCACTGCATTTAGGAATTCCTTCTCAAGGAAAACCGCATGTAGAGTAACAAAAACTTTGTTCTCTCGTGGGTGATAGAAGTAATATCCTTTGGTTTCCTTAAGATATCCCATAAAAAGGCATTTATCCGATTTGGGTTCAAGTTTGGTACCTTCCAAACGTTTGACGTATACCCAGCAACCCCAAATCTTTAGGAATGAGAAACCCGATTTCTTTCCTGTCCATATTTCATATGGAGTCTGTTGAACAGACTTTGACGGAATCTTATTCAAAATAAGTATTGCACTGTTCAATGCATATCCCCAGAAGGAAATAGGTAGCTCAATGCGACTCATCATAGACCTTACCATGTCTAACAAGGTTCGGCTTCTCCGTTCGGACAAACCGTTTAATTGCGGTGTTCCAGGAGGAGTCCACTGTGAAAGAATACCATATTCTTTAAAGTAGTCAAGAAACTCATTGCTCAAGTATTCGCCACCACGGTCCGACCGTAATGTCTTAATACTTTTACCGGTCTGCTTTTCAACTTCATGTCGAAACTCTTTGAATTTCTCAAAAGTTTCCGACTTGTGTCTCATAAGATACATATAACCATAACGTGATGCATCATCCGTAAAGGTTACGAAGTATTCATATCTACATGTAGCCTGGCTAGACATGGGCCCACAAATGTCACTATGAACAAGGGCTAACAGTTCGGTGGCGCGTACACCTTTATCGCTAAAAGGTGATTTAGGCATTTTGCCTAATAAGTAAGATTCACAGACGTCATATGAATTTGGATCAAATCCGTCCAAGTACCCACTCTTCCAAAGTGTGGATATGCGAGTCTTGTTTATGTGTCATAAACGACAATGCCACATATAAGTTTCATCTTTATGACTTACTTTAAGCCTTTTATTTGTTACATTTTGAGATTGATTTATATTCAAAATATAAAGACCATTATTTGCATCAACTGTGTAAATTTCTATATCGTTTTTATACATAAAACACCCAGTGTTTCTAAATACAAAAGTGTACCCACATTGGGTTAACATAGATACAGAAATTATATTCTTAGTCAAACTAGGTACAAAATAACAGTTTGTAAGTTCAAGTACATGCCCCGAGGGCAGTTCTAAAACAAAAGTGCCAACGGCCAAAACGGCGACTGGAGTCTCATTTCCAACACGGAGGTCAATCTCTCCTGACGCAAGTTTCCTACTAATCCGCAGATCCTGCACATCAGTACAATATGAGTACCACAACCAGAATCAAAAATCCAATTTTTAAAACTAGAAGTAGTAATGTTTATTTCTATAACAAACATACTAAGGCCGGTGCCTTGCCCACCTTTATCTCCTTCTGGAGCACCTTGTACTCGCGGCAGTCATGCTTCCAGTGACCCTGCTTGCCGTACTAGAGGCATACATCCAGAGACTTATCATTTGGCTTCCCAGAAGCCTTTGACGATTTGGCCTTGCCTTTCTTCTTATGCTTCTTCTTCTTCACACCTCCAGTCGCCTTGGGCCAAGCCCTCGAAGACTGAGATGTAAAACCGAAGTGCGCATCGCACTTCTTGCCCTTAACAAGCTCTTTTTCTGCCTCGCACAGAGTGGACAATAACTCTCCAAGAGTTTGGTCTTGGTTCAACATGTTATAGTTCATGATGAACCCACTCCAAGTGTCGGGGAGAGACTGTAAGATCAAATCTATTGAAGTCTCTGCCTCGAAGACTATGCCCATCTCGCCAAGCTGCTCAATGTCGGCAATCATCTGTGTCACATGTAGTTCAACAGATGTACCCTCTGACATCCGAGCGCGGAAGAGCTTCTTTTGCAACTCATATCTCTGTGATCTCAGATTAGATCGGTGAAGATCGTGCAATTTCGCCAACATATGATAGGGATCCAATCCCTTGTTTTGTCGACGGAATTGCTGAGTCATGGCAGCAAGCATAATAGACTGAGCAATTGCATTGTCATCGCTATGAGTCTTCCATATATCTAGCTCAAGCAACTCATCAGGTTTAGGCTTAGGCCCAAGAGGCCTATATATGGTGTAGAGCAACCTCTCGGATCCAAGGACTATCCTTAGATTCATTTCCCAGTCGGAAATGTTCGTGTCGTTGAAGACATTTTCTCCCATGATATATCTCGGACACTGTTCTTTCCCATCATTTTAATTGCGATAATCTAATTATCCAATTAACAATGTTTTGGGTACAGTCTAACTGTTACATAGAAAAATAAAATTTATATTAGTCCAACTAATAAGATAATTTTGACAAAATAATTTGAAAGCGCGTAAAGCTAAGTATTTGAACGAAATTGCAAATTCAATACTAGCCTCCCACTATTTTTCGGCGAGCCTCTAACCCTCTGTTGAGTACTCGGGAAACCTAGTTTCCTAGTGGGCTAGGATCCCGTTAAATAACACATAACCTTGACTTTGGCCAACAAGCTGTATGATATTTAACTAGGTAGATTTCGAAGATCAATTGGATCTCATCCAATTCCTAGATCCGGTAGGTGGACCTCCAAGTCCGAAACATATATACAATATATATGCCAATATATCCAATATATTTTCCTAACCTTTTTCCTCTGAATCAACTAAGCCTTGGCTTTGGCACAACAAGCTTAATGATTCCAGTTAAGCGGGACCCATTGACCTTGGAAAGCTTTGTAATCAATGTCGATGGACAAGAAGTGATCTTGACTTTGGCCAACAAATCACGACTTGGACAAGACACCGATATGTAACAATGCTTTCATGATTCAAACACATCCGCAATTGACAAAGGTCTTGACTTTGGCCAACAAACCAATGCCAATTTTGGATCTTGAGTAAGAATCACTCAATGGAAGGAAAACGCTTAATACGTTTTGAGGGTTTTTCGCGTAAATTGGCAACCAATTTATTATCTTTGTTAGGTCTCATCATACACCCTTAAGCATGCATTCTAAAAGCATAATAAGGCGCGGAAAGTAAATTAATAACGATATGCGGATGGATATTGAACAACTTGTTCCTAGAACAAATCACTCTCTTTCCTCTCCCCGGCTAGCACTATTCAACTTCTACCCAATTACATAATACAATAATAGAAACCTCATTAACATTTAGGGGAATTAGGTGAGAAGAGAATACAAAGAATCAATAAAGAGAGAAGGCTGGACGCGCAGGTCCAATTTATAAATTTTAAATTTATAATAATTTCTAAAATTGCCCTTTCCCTTCTAATATCCATCCGATATACGCTATTCTTCATCACATTCATGTATTCATTCAAGCATGTTATTCAATCAATCTAATCAAATTAATTAATCTTTGAATATTAGTGATCATCCAATGTTCAAACAATGATTTGATTTTTGCTAGTCCAACTCGTTTGTGAATAAGTACTCGAAGTACGAATTCTTGAATTATATCGAACTACTCTTTAAATCTAATTTAATTCGTATTCAATACTAATTCATTTATTTAATTCCAAATTAAATATCTACACTTTTTAATGCGCTTTAACGACTTAGATTCCAAATCTAATCTAAATGGGTCTCAAAGCCCAATTAACATCCAATGTTGTTTAATTAAAAGTGCAATGGGCTTTCAATTGATTTCATAAGGCATGGGCTTTGGTCAATATGGGACAAACCCAAATACCAAGGCCCAAGTAAGGAATCACCCTTATTTGCCAAGAAACCAATTTTGGCCCATTAGGCACAATTAAACATTTAAAGCCCATTTGTTATATTTGGACTTAATGGAATGATTTAGGCCCAATATGGATCCAATCCATTTGGCCCAAACCTACTTGGCCCAACCAAGTTCATAAGGTCCAAATACAACAATTACAAGCCCAATTCAAAATCAAGCCAATTAATTAAACTTTAATATTCCAAATTTTAAAATTCAATTAATTAAAGTGTTAAGCCATGATTAACCATTAAATTAACATTTCCAAAATACTAATCTAACCAATTAATCGTGCTTTTTATCCTCAACTCATGTCCAACATAATTGATTTGAAAAATCATCTCATTACATGCTTTAACACTCACGGCATTTGTGGGTTTATTTGTCCGATTTCGTTTTCAATCCGATTGAATTTTAAATCAACATTACCCAATTGTTTCAAGTCATCCAATGATCAAATAAACAAAAAATACCATGACATATAAGGGTAATAAGCATTCAGCCTCATTTTTGGGGAAAAATTGATCCAATTAATTTTTCATGAAATTGATCATAAATAACTCCAAGTCATCCATATACAAGCATGCTCAAACAAGTAATTTAGTCAAAACATGCTCAAAATCAATTTACCCAAATTTTACCCTAATCATTTTCATGCTTAAACCTTGCTTCATGATACCATTGTTGGTTTCTATGGTGGTCTCAAGATCAATATAAGCATAGAAAAGAATGAATACGCAAAGAAGAGTGGCGGAAACACACTTACATTGAACGGCTTTGGATGTGATGATCAACAAAATTTTCTACTCCTTGCTTCCAAGTTTCGGCCAAGGCAAGATTTGTTGATGAAGTTCTACAAGCTCCAAGCTTCAATGGATTCCAAGCTCTTAGTTCGGTTTCCCTATCACCTTGTATTGATTCTCTAATGTGCTAGCAAGATGGAAGAAAGAAAAATGATTTCCTTTCCCTTTTGGAGAGTTCACGGCAAAGACAAATGAGAGGGAGAGAGTTTTTAGTTTTTTTAACTTTTGTTTTCTAAAAAACATAATGAAAAACCATTACCAAAAATTGGTATAACCTTTCCAAAAAGTCAAAGCCAATTTTGGCTCCAAAATGGCATTAAATGCCCTCACCAACTTATGTCATGAATAGTGACTGCATGTCACTCACCAAAAAGGTGACATAGACATCTATCACTAAAGTGACAAGTGATGTGACTCGCGATGTGACTTGCGGCCGCACTTGATTCAAAATCGGAGTGGCGTCGCAAACACATTCCGGGCTAGGTTTCGTTAATTTCGAATTAACGAGTTTTCCGTTGCGTCGTAATTAAATCAAATTTAATTAAATAATCATGCCTAGCAAAATTACTATTCACATCCTGATGAGCGGAAAATATATCAATATTTACCGCCCCTTTAACTTAATATTTTGTTTAGTTTCACGGTTTGATGAACGTTTTGATGTGTTTTAGTTTATTTTTGCAGATAAAATAATATTGGGTCTCAATGAATCATTTAGGACGAAATATGGGTCAAATAAGGGCAATTATTGGACTTGATTTTTTAATTTTAGAGATTGGAAACTTGAAAGGGCGTTTTTGACAAAGTGCAGTTTTGGAGATTCTAGTTTTTCACATCTGTCGTATTTTGGGTATAACCTTTTACTCCAATATCGGATGGGCTGATTCAAGTGCCAGATTAAAGAAGACTCAAATATCTACAACTTTTAAAGACAAAATATTTTCGAATTGTGAAGATTTCATGACCGAAATTGATGAACCATCCAGAAGTGTGTTATGTGTAATTATTAAAGTCATTTTCAATCATTTTCAAAGCAAAAAAATAAATTAATAAATAAATTATCAAATTATCAAATCATCACCAAACATGATAAGCAATTAGTGGAGCAATTAATAATGGATTTGGTGGAGTAATTAGTGGAGAAATTAATAATGGATTTGGTGGAGAATTTGATGGATGATTTGATGGAGGCAAAATTTTGCCTATAAATACCAAGCCATTTCATTTGTAAAATTCATACTTTCTTCTTTGAAATTCCTAAAGAATAAATAAGAAGATTGTATCTTGTTTGTTTATTTACAGCTTTCAGTAATTAAATTCCGCTTTCGCACTTTCTTTTCTTTATTTTTCAGTTTTTACTTTCCGTAATTTACTTTTACGCACAATCATTTCCTTTCTTTACTTTTATAGTTTTTATTTTTCAAGCAATGAGGAGGTAATTCCCCTTTGCTGGGGTGAAAGGTAAAGCTTTTTATTATGCTATTTAGATTAATCTCCCTTAATTATAATATATAAACTATTTAAAACTTGACTTAATGAGGATACCATTATATTGGCCGGTTGGTAATTAATTATAAATTGGTTTTAACCTGACTAAGTATGGATACCGCCTGGTTGGTCGGTTGGTAATTAATTATTAATTTGACTTAATCAGGATATCGCCTTTTATGGCTGGTTGGTAATTATCACGTAAAGTTAATATATTATATTAAGGGAGATATCTAAAATAGTAGTAATAAAAGTTGATCCTCTTACCCCCAGCATTTTCTTTTATTGTACTTTTACTTTATTTAATTTCAGTAACTTACTTTTCAGCAATTTATTCCTCAGTAATTTACTTTCAGTAATTTACTTTTTATTTTTTTTACTTTTTACTTTTTATTTTTACTTCTTACTTTTTTTACTTTTCAGCAATTTACTTTTCAGTATTTAATTTTCAGTATTTTACTTTATGTCTTTTATTTTATTTAAATTTTACTACCCGTAAATGTGTCGTAACTAAGCCAGTTATCTGGGGTTGTGATGAAATCCAATAGCACCGGTTTATAAGGGGTTAGATTATAGCTTGGGTAATATAAAGTTTATTTATTGAGTCTTAATCTTAATGCTTTTTATTAACTGGCCATTAATAAAATTGATTAGGTAAACTTAAAATGAACTTGGAAAATGGATTTTAGGTTAAAGACCTTAGACTCAATAGCCCACGATCTTCCTTGAGGATAGATAACCCTTTAATAGATTTCCTTACAGGATAGGAATATACCTGTCGGGCGGGGGTAGCCATAATTGGAACTTAAACTTAATGAATCCAGGTAATTTGGTTAACATAGACATATGGTTCAATTGGGTTATACTGGGTATTTGTAATCGACCATCGGAAGAGGCTTTTACATAATTTAGTGTTCCAAGTTAATAAATTAATATATTACCCAATTGTAAGATAACCACTTCATCTTTAATAGTTATTGGCAGGATTCACAACCCTGGATAGTTTTATAAATTTGAATTTTCTTCAATCTACTTTCAAGAAATTTTATTTACTTGTTTTAAGTTTTAAAGTCACCACCCAATCAAACAATCAATCTATTAGATACTTGTAAACATTTGACCTCATAAAAAATTAATAGCAAAGGTTTTAAGTCCTCGTGGGATCGATACTTTTATACTACTTGAACGATACGTGCGCTTGCGTTATACGCGTGTGATTACGCACCGGTCAAGGTTTTGGCGCCGTTGCGGGGACTTATTTATCTTTCACTATTAGTTTTGAGGTTAGATTCGTTACTTGTATCTAATTTTCTTTTTACTTATTATTGTTGTTTTCATGTGTTTCAGGTTCTCAGAAACTACATGAGATGAACAAAAAGCTTTGAACTCGACCATTTGACCCAGAAATTGAAAGAACCATCAGACAGTTGAGAAGGGAAAGGCGAGAAGGCCAAGAAGCTTTAGTCAATATGGAACCTGAACCTTTGAACGTTGCACCACCGATTCCCATTCGAGACAGAACCATTCCGGTGGTCGACGGCTTCATTTCCTGTATTGTACTTCCTTTTTACCAGCAAATGCGTGTGATATCAAAACATGCATCCAGATGATTCAGCAGTCAGTACAGTTGGGGGGGGGAAATGCAACTGAATATCCTAATTCCCACATCAGCAACTTCCTGGAAGTTTGCGGTACTTTCAACTACAACCGAGCAGCTGAAGAAGCAATGAGACTGCGGGTTTTTCCATATTCCCTGAAAGACAGAGCTAAAGCTTGGCTACATTCGTTACCAGCAGGTTCCATCACAACTTGGAACACTCTAGCCACCAAATTCCTTGCAAAGTATTTCCACCAGCCAGAACTGCAAAGTTGAGGAATGACATCACATCCTTCGTGCATCAAGATTCAGAATCCCTTTGCGAAGCTTGGGAAAGATTCAAAGATTTACTCTAGAAATGTCCTCATCATGAGATCACAAAGTGGCTACAAGTCCAAACCTTCTACAATGGACTTTCTGGAATAATGAGAACCACAATTGATGCTGCTGCTGGAGGAGCTTTAATGGCAAAAGAATAAGATCAAGCCTGGGAATTAATTGAAGAAATGGCCAACAACAACTCCTTGTGGCCAACAGAAAGGAGCATGATTCAAAGAATTGCAGGAATTTATGAAGTTGGAGCCAACACAGCACTGAATTCCAAGCGGGATGTGATTTGTAAAAATCTGGAAACTCTTAACATGAAAGTTAATGGTGGATCCACAAGTTCACCATTTGGAGGAGCACCTGAGTCAGAATCTTTCAACCAACATAAAGAAACGGTGAATTATGTCAACAATTTCAACAGACAGGGGAACAATCATATTCCAACACCTACAACCAGGGTGGAGAAATCATCCCAATTTCGCATGGAGCAACAATTCAGGGAAAATGAACAATCCACCACCCGGATTCCAACAACAGAACAAAGGCCAGGAGTAGGCAAATGAATCAGGAATAACAGAAGTGTTGATCCAGTTGAAAAAGATAGAAACAAACACGACTCTCAAGCAGCAAGATATGATGCTATGTTTCAATCCCAAGCAGCATTAATTCAAATTCAATCAGCTTCTATTAAAGCACTGGAGAATCAATTGGACAACTGGCCATGCTCAGAGTTATAGACCGCCAGTAACATTCCTAGCAACACTGAACAAATCGAGGAACATGGGGAAGGAGCAGTGTCATGCCATCATGTTAAAAAGCGGTATTGAAATCAACAAAGATATTGGAGCCAAAACAACTGCTGAGAAGTTCCAAAAGAAACAAAGCAACAATGGAGGAAAAAAAGCAAAGCAAGGAAAAAGAACAGATCACTCCACCTCCACCTTTTCCTCAACGTCTTCAGAAAAAAAAAACTGGACAAGCAATTGCTCGATTCTTGGAGGTGTTCAAAAAGCTGCATATCAACATTCCATTTGTAGAAGTTGGAACAAATGCCCAGCTATGCCAAATTTATGAAAGACATTCTTTCACGAAAGCGGAGATTGGGAGATTAGATTATGAGACAGTAGCATTATCAGAAGAATGACAGCGTCATCATTCAGAGAAAACTTCCTCCAAAGTTGAAAGATCCTAGCAGTTTCACTGTTCCTTGCACCATATGAGAACATGACTTCGGTAGGCTCTGTGTGATCTAGGTGTGAGTGTTAACTTGATGCCTTTTTCTATTTTCAGGAAACTGCAGATTGGAGAAACAATGCCCACTTCAGTCTCACTACATCTTGCTGATAGAACGCTCGTATTTCCAAGAGGCGTAGTTGAGGATGTGCTGGTCAGGTTGTGAAAATTCATTTTCCCAGCAGATTTTATTATCCTTGATATGGAGGAAGACGCAGACGTGCCAATCATCCTCGAGAGAGACCATTTTTGGCTACAGGTCGAACCATTATTGATGTACAAAAAGGAGAACTAACCATGAGGGTACAAGACCAAGAAGTAACATTCAATGTTTTCAAGGCCATGAATTTCCCAGATGATGAAAAGAATGAGGAATGTTTCAGACTTGATGTGATACATAGTACCGAACAGAACTCTGATGAAAGACAAAGTTCTACTGACAAACTTAAAACATGTCAATTACCTGTGGAGCCTAAAGATAAAACGCATTGCGTACTGAAGAAGCCTATTCTTGCACTACAAGCAACAGAAGAGAAAAAGTTCCACCAACTCAACGAATTGGAGGAATTTCACATACAGCATTTTGAGGATGCCAAATTGTACAAGGAAAAGGCAAGGAAAGGACATGATGAGAAGTTAGTGCGCATACAACTGGAACCAGGGCAGAAGGTACTGTTAAAAAATCAAGGGTGAAATTCTTCCCATTAAGCCAAAATCACGGTGGTCAGGTCCATTTGTGATCACCAAGGTTTTACCAGACAGGCC
>SKCR01033961.1:0-42665 GCA_019454045.1 Zanthoxylum bungeanum | reverse complement strand
TGGATATGATATAAAGTTTGGCACGAGTCAAAGGAAATATTTGTCAAGAAATGATATAATTAACAGGCTATCTGATATTAGCTTTGGTTATTATACAGAACAGTATTGCTAAACATCATTATAATTGAAGCTATATAGTCTCTAAGCATAGGGTTCTACTGAATAAATTAAGTGAAGTTGAGTCAATTACCAAAATGCGTGGGCTGACTGGCTCAAGCTTGATAACATTACAGTATTTGTGTAGGAGTACAAGCCCTGAGCATGGTACAAGCTGGCAGTGGTTTTGTCACTAGTGCATATTATTTCTTTCTTTTTTTTTCAACACTGTTGCTTCAGTAGCATTGTTAGTTTTAGGGTTCGCTGTCAGGTATGTAACTAGTTAGTGGTTAATGAGTTCTTATTTATGTTCTTGCCATATTGTTTTTCTAAGTCTTGAGGTGATTCATATGTAAAGTTTCCTGGGGTTTCTTTTTGCCTACTAATGGAAAAATCATTTTTTTTCTTGAATGTAGGATCACGGGATTTAACTAGAAGAATGGCTGGCCACAAGATTGCTCATGCCACCTTGAAAGGACCAAGCGTTGTCAAGGAGATATGCATAGGAATTGCACTTGGTTTGGCTGCTGGTAGTCTTTGGAAGATGCATCACTGGAATGAGCAAAGGAAAGTAAGGGCATTTTATGACTTGCTAGAGAAAGGTGAAATTAGTGTTGTTGCAGAAGAATAAAGTGTATGTTTTCACTGTGATGATGTGGATGGCTTCCACAGTACTCTGATATTTTGGATTCTTTTTATTTGGCTTTTACATCTCAAATAATCATACTTAGTTTGGGTTTTTGATAAATAAATTTGCTTTACCGAGACTGGGACCTCATTATGGGTTATGATTATTGTAAAGACTCTGGATTATCTTCATGAAGCATTATGTCTTGAGAATTTTTGTGTTGCTTTCTTGTTATAAATTTGTTACCCATGATGTGTATGTGTGACAAGTCTGCATGTCTGGAACAAGAAATATGTCATTGCGAATGCATTAAAACTTAAAGCCATTGATTTGGTTGTTTACTTTGTAGTCTGGTTAAAGGGTTTAGCCTCGATGGCAGAGTCACGCAACTTCAACGTTATAGACAATTCAGGAAGATTTAAGAGGGATTCTCATGACGGCATTGAGAGATTTTGATAATACAATCATGCACCAGTCCAGGTTTTAAGTGGTGTCTAGCCGTTCCGATTAAGCATAAAAACGGTTGTTATGCTGTGTCAGGCGGTTCTAAGCGGGTAAGGTGAATTTAGGCTGCCGCCTAGACTTTTAAGTGGGTCGTAAGTTTTTTCCCCTAATTTATTTATTTTTTCTAATATTTTAAATGAAAAATAAAACCGCCTAGCTTATCTGGCGCCTAGAAGGCTTAAAGTTATATGCTCCCTCATCGTACGCTTACCGCCTAATATTTTTTAAAACATTGTGCACCAGATGATAATAGTCATCGCATTCTATCTTGTTTCTACTCCAATAATTGTAGAATAGTGAATAGAGTCCTTTGAATTCTGGGTTTTTTCCGGTGACATTTCCATCTCACAACTGCAATAATTTTCTCCTGGATCTAATTTGCCAACCTGCTATATATTATTGGAGTTAATTACTGCTTATATCTATAATACTCGACTCTGCTGTGGTAAAAGTTAGGCATGGCCGAATGACACGGAGCTTAATAGATTAAAAGCATATGACTATTGATTCTATTGTCTCTACAGAAATATATTGGCCAACAAAAGTAAATCACAATTGGTGTACAAAACAAATATATGATTATACAGAACTGGAGAAGCAAAGGACGACCTGTGCCCCGTGTTCAATCCTCTATCAAAGGTAAGTAATAATCAAAGCATTGTTTTTGTTTAGTTTGCTGTAATTGAAAAGGAGGGTAGCCCAAAAAGAGCACCTCAAAAAGCAATGTCAGGTATTATTGTTGTGTCTCATGCAATCGGTAGGGATTCATGATTCTTGCATAACTAATGGTTTTTCGAGTACATTTGAGTTTACTTGATGCTCAATCTGACATCCAACGGTTGTTGCTCCAACTTTAGTTCTCCAAACAAGCATCATCCAATTCAATCTACATGCTAGCATAACAAATATATATAACCGAATAGCCAAAACAAGCTCTATAACTTATCACAGACGTGAGGATAAATAAATTACCATAAGGATGACCTTGGAATCGTGTGCCATCATTCATGCTCAAAATCTGCCTATGAGCCTTGGCCTTCACTGGCAGCCACTGTTTTGTTTTGTGAATCTGTAGCACATTTGCTTTCATCATCTTTACTCACTTTGAGGTCTGCGCTAACATCAGCAGTGTTGGACACACAAAATTTCTGCAGCCATCTGTCTGTTTCCCAGAGAAGATGCATAATGCTCTCACGTGCAGCGTAACCATGACTCTCAAAGGGAAGAATGACAAGGCGACTAAGAGCACCATGACCTTTCAGAGCGTTGAAAAATCGATCTGACTGCATCATGTGCAATTGCAAAAGTAGCTGATCAACTATTGTAGTTGCAGAAAAACAAGAAGAAGAAGAAGCTTTGAAATAACCTGCATGGTTAATGTTCCAGGATTATTGTCTTCTTCTCCATGGATAAGCAAGATTGGCTTCTTAATTTTATTTGCAGACATGAAAGGGCTCATCTCTACATACGTACTGGTAGCTTCCCAAAGAGTTCTGTCCTCGTTCTACACCAGTTAATGTGGAGGAAGTCATACACATATCAAAGTAAGAAACTAACCTACTGAGAAATGGAAAGAGTATGTTGGTAAAGATGGTAATGTTGCTACCTGAAAACCAAAAGGTGTAAGTGTTCTGTTGTAAGCTCCAGAACGAGCAATTCCGCAACAGAAAAGATGGGGGGCATGTGCAAGGAGGTTGCCGGTCATAAATGCGCCATAGGAATGTCCTCCAACAGCAATTTTGCTTGGATGAGCCACCTGAGAAACCGCAGCACCAGAAAAGTTGTGGTTAAAAAATTTTAGTCAGCACCAAATCAATAGGATTCACACATAGGGTCGAAAGGCTTACTCCACGTCTAACAACTTCCTCAACAGCAGCTTCTGCACTTGCAACCAATTGTTCCACAAACCTAATCAATTAATTGGTTAAGTAGTGCATATAACACTGATATATAATTTTGTATCTGACATTTTGACAGCATTCCACGTGTTAACTGTTAACCCGTGGGGGAAGGCTGTAATTCCACATGAATTATGATTTTTTTCCCACCAAACAACCATCCTCTAGGGTACACTTATTTTTCCCAGTTAAATAATGGTAAACTTTAGATGCTACAAACAATCATATCATCCATATGAATGACAGCTATTCCCTATTCAAATATGCAAGTATGTGATTCCTACCTATCATTTGCCTCCTCATCACCTTCGCCAATAATAGGAGTTGTCGGTCCACTTAAAATAGCAAACCTGCAGATTAAGGATTTAATAATAACTCGATCTAGCTTCTTCATATACTGGCAAAAAAATAAATAAATAAATTGTGCGAAAGGAAAAACATAGGATGATACAATAGAAAACCAAAAGGCAGTACCTTCTAGTCAGCCAAAGGAGGACGGAAGTAGGACCTATGCCTGGAAATTCATTAGGAGAACCACGAACTTGTCCAGCAGCATCTTTGCTTTTAAATTCTCCAGGGTAAGACCAGAATAGACATGGAAGAGGGCCATCTTTTAACGGATCATAACCTGGGGGTAAGTACAATGTTGCAGTAAGTTGAACCCCATCCTTCCTCTGGTACTTGATCAGCTCTTTCTGCAATAATGCCAACTGAGGATATGGATGAGGAAAATCGGTAATCTGGCAAGATTTCCTATCTGGCCAGCTCTGGATATAATACTGGGTATTTTCGGTTTTTGACTCTTTGGAAGTCAGTATTTTCAACTGATTAAGATACAAGTCTCCTTCGACCTGGTCAGACAATAAGGCAACGGTGGTCTCGAAATATTTTTCCTTGTCGCTCTCCCATATTCGTTCTTTGCTGCATGTATTTCTGGTAGAATTTGGTTTAGATAACTATGATACAGGAGAAAACACTACGAAAAAAGTGTGAGAGAGAGATTTTAAAGAGCTTACATGTCAAACAAATCAAGAAAGGGGATGTACCCTTCTGGTGTAGCACCAATTCCATTAAGTAAAACATAATTGCCTTCATCATTTTCATTTTTAATCTTTGCTATCACATAAGTCCCAGTGGATGTTCTTCTCATCATGGGTGACCCAGGATCAGAGTACACATCTTCAGATGACCGATCAAACAGTATGCGTGGATCCACATCTTTAGATCCAGGAGATATTACCCAGGTTCTTGTTCGCCTTGTTTTATGCCAAGACTCATAAACTAGGGCCAATGAGTCATCACACCAAGAAATCCCCCTGTGATGACGCCAATATCACATACATCAAAGCAAAAGTTTTGGTTAAAACTTAGGTAGATTGGCAAAGCAAGTTTAATGATTATATAGTGATTTAAATGCACTCAACTATGTAATGATTGAATTCACAAGAATGGGAACCTAAACAAATTTTAGTTTGTGTTTGACCAGCTCCCAAGTTTTCTATGCTTTAACAAGGAAATTTTGAGGTTTGAAAGTCCTAAAAACAGAATTTGCTTTACAAAGTTTGGTAGCATCACCATGAATATCATGCAGGGAAGCTCTGATGATGTTAAAGTTCACTGGAGTCACATTTCTATAAATATCTATCTGGAGATAATTATGCAGAGAAACTTCATATTAAAATGGAAACAAAAAGCCCACATTCATATTTCATACCCATAACGAAGATCAAGTTTATGTAAGATTTCTGGTCCTTCACCATGTACAGGCTCTGCTGGCTGTGTGTAAATTATATCACGTGGACTTACTTCTACTTTTGCATCACCTCCATCCTGTGTCTCTGCCCTAAAAAACCCAATAGGAGCAGATAATTAGCTAATTTACACAATCAACAGTCACTAAAATTCATGAACATTCAGATACATACCAGTATAGTGTTGACGGCTTATCTGCTCTCCAATTGATTGATCGCATTCCTTTTCGGACGCTATTGAACGCAATGGGAATGTCCTCAGCAAGGGGCAACTCACAAAGTTCTCTGACAAATTTCCCATCAGTTGTCCACACTTCTACTTTTTTCGGAAATCTGCCACAAGGTACTATAAAAGAATATGGCCTGTGAATTGAACTAATCAAAAGATACTTCTGATCTGGAGATGGGTCCAGTGATGTATATACAGCTGGAGGCCCAATTTCTTTCATAGTTCCATCCAAAGACACCAAAACAAGTTGTGCGGTGGCATAGTAGTCAAACAAATCTTCATCGTACTCATCCTTTAGCAAATCCTGGAAGGTTCTAACTTGAATAACATTTTCCTGTTCATTAGATTGGATCTTCGGGCCTAAGGGGACCAAAGGTTTCTTTGGTGGATCTCCACGTGATAAAGGGACGGTGCAAACTAACAAAGTAGAGTTATTTACCCAAACGAAATTGTCAAAAACTGCATTTAGATAGATATCTGGTGACTGAAACAATGGTTTAGCTTTTCCAGTTTCCACATCAGCAACAAAAACTCTAAGCTTACTGCCAGTATTATCCTCCATATCAAATCGAATACTAAAGGCTAGATGTTTCCCATCTTGTGACCAGGTGATAAAATTAATCTTGGCACCATCAGGAAAGCCTTGTACCTCTACTTCTGGCCCCAGTTTACCATCGGGCAACAAAAGATGTATCCCAATACCAGTGTAGAACGACATCCGACTCCTAGAATTGCATTTCCCATCAATACGAAGACCAGCCAGCTTTTCCTCTGGTTTAGCTAGTTCCTCCAATGGTGGCAAAGCTCTCCGCTTGAGAAATAATATTTTATCCCTCTGCGGAGAAAATGACAATACAGGAAGGGGTGGCGCGTCCACAATTTCCTGAATCTCAGGCGGAGGAAGGCGATATCTACCTCCTAAATTGTCTGCATCAAGCCATCAAATGAATTGATATTTCATAATATCAACTAGTAAGATATAAGTAGTATCCATTTGACAACACATTACTTTTCCCCTCGCAAAGTTCATGAAATCAATTTAAATAAAAAAAATTTACTAAGAGCATCCCTAATGGTAACTCTATATTTGGTGCAAATTTTGCACCAACTTTTGCATTCTCTCCAACCGTTGCTTCAAATCTTGCACTAAATCTATAATTTTAAAGCTTTTTACTGTATTTTTGAAAAAAAAATTAAGAAAAAAAAATAACCCTGCTACTGTGCTATTGCTATTTTAGCGTGACACTGTTAACCTGCGCCAAAACCCCACCATTGCCATGGCGATAGATTGGGGTTGCTCTAACTACAATTGGATTTATAGTATCCATGTATTTGTTGCTAAGTAATATTAAAGCATATCATATAAGCATACAAGTTGAATTTCAAAATTTTTACTAAACTTCTTTCATAATTTAATCGAAAGCAAATATAAAAAAGGAAACACTCAAAAATGCAGTTTCTTTAAACAGTACCTTCGTCTTCGGTGGAAGTAGCATTTGAAGAAAATACAGAGCCGTTAGCGGCGCTGGCGCCTCCATTTTCGGAATAAAATGAGTTGATAGGCACCAGATGGTGCCGAGTGGAGGCTGTCATGGCGGTTTTGGTTTCGAAGGAGTGAGTTCTCAGGTGGCCAGGTGCAGGGACCGGTGAGAATCGGCCGAGTTTTAGAGAGAGAAAGATCGGTGGTGAGAGTGATGATGGAGAGAGAAGCGAGAGGCCTCGGTGATAGACTTTGTGAAGGCCGCTCATCATTTTTGATTCATTGATTCGTCGTCCTTTTCACTTTTTTTTTTTTAATTATTTTCCCTTTTTAGTTGCTTTTTACGAGCCAATCATGCGTCGTAGAGGGAAGTGAAAGAATCTTAGCGACTGAGATTAATATGTGGTGCGTGTAAGTGCACGGGATGTTCTGTGAGCATGCGGGTGGGAACAACACAACACCACTAGCGTGTTTACTGGTCTGGTCGGGTCGGGTCACGAGATGGTGAGTCGGGTCGGACTATAATAATATGTAATATATATATATTTAATGGTATAAATTTGATGATGCATGTAGGTTTGGCATGAGGCTCGGGCCTACAAGGCTTTAGCTCTGGCAAGAGTTAGGTCCAGGGTCTTAAATAATGAGGTCATATTTAGTTAAAGGGTTGGATAAGGGTTTTTAAAATAAAAATCTCGATATGCTCCTTTATTACATATAATTTTTTTAAAAGAATTATATATGTTTATATAATTATATGTTTGCAGTTTATAATTATTTATTATTAGTATTGTTTAATATAATGTAGTGTTTTATGATTTATGATTATTTTTTAAGCTTGTTTAAGTTGTATTAGTATTATTTGTTACTTTCTTGGTTTTTTTTTTTAATATTTAAAACTTATAATGTATTTTACTGGGTGTAAATTTTTAAAAAATTCATTTTATAATGAGATTATGTCAAGTTTTTTTTAAATATAATTATTTAATTAATATTTTTTTAAAATGTTAGGGCCGAACTTGACCCTAATCCGATCCCATATCAAGCAGCTTAGGCCCGGGCCTGACCCTCTCATAAATGGACAAACTTTTGAGGGTTTGAGTTTTAATATAATTTATGGGCTTGGACAAAACTCTCTCCAATTCATTACCAATCGTAAATGCAAAAATATAGATCAGATGAGAAATTATTGGATTAATATCAAAATGGTATTGGATTCGAACCTATTTAAATGGGAAATATATATTTTCTTTCTTTTTTTCTCCTCTTACTTCATTGTTTTTTTCGGTTTTAATTTGATTGCTTTTGTATTATTAACTAATCTAACACTTGTTTTGTTGTTGTTGCTAGGTTTTATGACTTTGTGAAATTAGTAGTTTGACTGGTTACGTACAAGTGGATAAATTACTACTGCTCTACGAGCAGAAATAATATCATATCCTAGACAAGCACTCACGACCCCATAATCCTGTACTCATGCTCACACTGAAACATAAACCCGACCCACAAAATTCGGTTAGTGTAAAAAATCGGATTTAACCCAATCCGAAATCATATTTTTAACTTCTCGGATCCAACCAGATCGAATTGACTTTTGACCCGATAAATTATTTACCCTGATCAACATTGTCTTGTGTTGGCAAGTAATATTGTTTCTCTGTTTCTAAAAAAAAACTATCAAACAAATATAATTATTTTTAATACAACTATATGTATTATTTATATATTAGTTTGTGTCTTTGTGATACCACATAGAGGTGATAATGGATCAAAATTAGATATGTCAATTTTATTCGGATCCGGCTTATGGATCCGAAGATCTGGATTCGAAAAAAATCCATATCTGAATTTAAATTTTAAGAATTCTTATGGATGAGGATCCGGATTCAAGTGAATTCGGAATCAGGATATCCGGATTGGAAATAAAATTAAGAAAATTGTAAAATATTAATTTTATTTATGGCTTTACTATAATTTTATACTTAAATTAAATTATTTTAGGTGAATTTTGAATTGTAAATGTTATTTTAGCCGTTAAATTATTATTGTTTAGTTATGAATGTTATTTTATTTTATTTTAATTATTTTTAAAAAAATATGGATTTTTCAGATCCGAATATTCAGAAATCCGCACGGATAATACCCGCATCTGGATCCGCATAAAATATGCAGATCCAAATTTATAAAATTTAATGCGGATTTGAATTCTCATTTTGCCAACCCTATTCAAGACATAAATATAGCATAAATTTTTTGTATTTAGTTGACAAAAATTGACACGATTAATAATAATATAGTGTTGTGTTAATACGTTTCATGTCATATTAGTATCACACCAATTCAACATGTTTATTCGTTTATAACACGAATAATATTTGTGTAATCGCATCAACATGATATGATTACTTGTTTATGACAAGATTACCCGTTTATAAATCGTGTCAACACGACACAATTACTCATTTATGACACATTACTTATTTACAACTCATTTATTATTCGTGCAATCTCATCTTAATCATATCAAACACGAAATTAACTATTTATTAATCTTATTAACGTGACACACCGCTGTATTGACATATTTATTGATCATGTCATAGTCATGTTTTATAATTTTAACACAATTATTAAACATGCATATCCTTATTTGCATAAATTTAACATTACACCATTATACGAATTGTCATTACTGACACCATATCACTCACACATCTGTTTTATCAATAAATTCCTGGTATTTTAGATATTTTCAGACTTTTTTTTTTTTTTTTTAAATCACGCTATTTATTTAAGGGCCACCAAATAATAATATTAGATGGCGTACATAATCTCCAGTTTTTATTTCCCAAAATAAAATTGATAATTAAAAAAAAAATAACCAGGAAAAAGGTTGCAAAGGTCAATAGCAACACGAAAGTTTGATACTCTTAAAAAATATCTGCAAGCCAGTTACGTGGTAAGTCTACAATCGGCAATCATCTGATAAGAAATATGTGTTCAAGAAAAATTTACAAGCTTCAAATACGGTTGTATTGACACATGTGTGTATATAAAAACTGTCATCACAATCTTGTTTGTCAATACAACCTTATCACTAAAACCAGCAGCCAGCGTAAGAGAGCAAGAACCAAGAATGGCAACAACAATAGCAGGTGGTGTTAATCTCTCAACTCCAAGAGCTTTGGCCAAAATCAGAGACTCAGCAAAGGCTCAACCCATCAAGCAGCTCAACAGCCGGCGCCCATGGAATAATAATAGGTACATGCAACAACCGGCCCTGAGTCTGAGAGTGAGAGCAGCTCCCGAACAAGGAATCTCAGAGAAGGTGGAAAAAAGCATAAAGGGTGCCGAGGAGGCCTGCGAGGAAAACCCTGCAAGCGGCGAGTGCGTGGCTGCATGGGACGAAGTGGAGGAGCTGAGTGCGGCTGCCAGCCATGCCAGAGACAAGAAGAAGGATTCTGATCCTTTGGAGACTTACTGCAAGGACAATCCTGAGACTGATGAGTGCCGCACTTATGAAGATTGAAATTACTGCTCCATCTTATTGTTTTTCTTCTTTAACGACTAAGTTTTATTAGTGGTTTCAGATTTATGTGATGGGAGTTGTGATGTTTTGTTCAGAATGATATAACAATATACCTTGTTGAATGATAAATATTCCTGATTATTAATTCGCGTTTATATATAGGTTTCTAAAGCATTTATATATTTACTACTATTTGATGTAAATCCAAATGAGACCCCCAAAGTCACAATAGAGCCATAAATTTTTATTTTTCTTATTATTTATTCAAGAATAATAAGTGTGCACACAGACACTAAGCATAATAAAAATTAAAATTAAATAAAATTTAATAAAAAAATCAGAAACAAAGCTCACACTACATCTTCATATCATCTTAGTGAGATTGGTTTACTTGGATTAGGAAACTCACACCTTAAATCTTCTTTATCTATTATGAGTACCCAAGTTGGGTTGTAAATTTTTTATATTTTTAAATACTTGTGATTGGAAAATCCCTTATTAAGTAGATATATTCAAAATGGTAATTTATATAAAGGATAAAGAATGAACCTAAGTGACAAAACTCTTGGTGTTGGTATTACTAACTGTCACGACCCAAAATCAGGACTAGTGACAACTGGGTAAATAAACAAAATAAAATTGTAACAAGACCAGTCAAATGGTAAAAAAGTCAACAGAAAACGATCAAAATGTCAAAACATGACTTGGTCAAAAGAGACCAAAATATAAAATTTCAAAACATGCTCTGGGCACTTTAAAACAAAAGAAAATATAAAATCATATGGAAAATATTCAAAACATTTTCATAGTTTAAATGTGAACACATGTCGTAAAAAAGATAACTAAAATTCAAATAATGGTTCGACTATGCAATGCATCACCTAAACAATTACACAATCTGATAATCTCAAATACAAGTCAATTACCTCATTGAATGCATTAGCGCCACTGAAACAAAGAAAACTACTCAATACGATTCGAACACTCTCGAGGAGTCAAAATCGCTCGCTTACTGAAGCTCCAAAACCAAGAACGCACTCGCAAGCTCCGAAGCTCCAAGATCTAATCTGAAATATTAAATTGAGGGGTGAGCGAAATCACTTGATCAGTAAGGATTAATGTACTCACCTTAATTGGTTTTACTAAAACCCTGCATGGTTAGTTATATATATATATATATATATGTCCAATAAAACAATATCGATGATGCGAGTTAAGAAATAACTATAATTGATACATTTTATCAATATAAATAAAATATATGTCATCGACAACATTAACCTTTTAAATCAAAACGTGTGAGTGAAATGCCACACGGGGCCGCATAACCAGACTCCCAACACTGGAGCTGTAAACAATGTGCCACATGGGGCCACATAACCAGTCACCTCAAATAGAAGCCGTGAATAATCAATGTACTACAACGAGACCACATAACAAACATGATCATATGTCACGAAGGGCTCCTCATGATCAAATGCTACAATGGGGCAATAATAAACAAATCATACGCAAGTTCGGGACTCTCACCCAGGGACGGGTCATCTCCATCCAAATAGCGCCACTCGGGGCCGCGTAACAATTGCCGCAAATGGGTCAACTGGGATCTATAAGGTGGGGGCCAAAACAGGACTCCACACAAGCAAATGCCACAATGGGGCAATATGATAACCAAGATGTGTGTCACAACGAGGCTCCACATATACCAATTTTGATATATCCAATTTTAATATTTTTACCGATCCAAGTCTGATCCAATTTACATTTACACTACCTTGTAGATATTTATCAAAACAAAATAATAAAAATTATTATGATCGCGTTGTGCCGCCCAATGCGTCATTTCATATTTCCATAAAATATTGGTAATATTAAGATACATTTCACATTATTTTCATAGGTATAAAATAATGATATATAGATAAATAATTTAAAACCACAATTAAGATAAGTATCGAATCCCTACCCCAACCCTACACTCGAAGCGTGAATCTCACAATGATGCTCAACGTACTCGAACTATTATGTCCCGACACGCTCTACAAGGCACACGAGTACCGTTGACCAGTGACCGCCCAAAGATCACCCAAAAATGACATCTCGAAACCCGAGATGTAAAACGCACCAAATCAAACTCTAGAACAAATCTAACGGAAAATCGATATAGTTCCGTTTAAAACAGGAGCTTTCCATTTACAATCCAATACCACAAATGCTCATCTGGGGTCTACAATAACCACCCAACCATACTTCAAATCCAAAGTCATAATCCGAAAATAACAATTTAAAACTCAAAACTCAAATATCAAAATAAATAATACAAAATTAGTAAATAAAACGCGTAATAAAAATACGAAAAGTACACAAAAATTAGAGTTCGGGTCCATTACCACACGAAAGGGTCAAACCAATGCGTTGGAAAAGTCGAGGAGGAGGTTCTGCATAGACACATCGGTGCATGGCCTTAACGCACCGGCACACGAGTCGACGCGTGGAGCCCACGTGCCGACGCACTGCCACACTGCTGCCATCGGAAGATGTGCGCCGTCGAGCTGAGTCCAATGATGGTGGTCACTCATAAGGATGGCAAAAAAGTCGGGGCCCGGTCCGGTCCAACCCGCCCGGGCTTTGGCCCGGCCAAAGAGTAAAAAATCTCGAGCTGGGGCCGCAACGTAAAGGCACGACTCGGGCTCGGGCCCGAGCCGGGCCTAGCACATTAAGCCCGCCCGGCCCGAGCTTTAAAATATTATATATATATATATATTTATGTAATAAATTATATATATATATATATATTTATATAATAAATTATATATATATATATTTATATAATAAATTATATATATTATATATTTATATAATAAATTATATATATTTATATATTTATATAATAAATTATATATATTTATATAATAAATTAAAAATATATTTAATTTTTTTTATTAATAAAAAATCGGGCCAGATAAAGCCTGGGCCCTAGTCGGACATGGCCGCCCCACTCGACAAAAGCTCCGGTCGGGCTAATCCCGGGCTCGGACCGGGCTTATCAAAGCTCGGGCCCGACCCGACCCATTTCCACTCGTAGTCACTCACTCAACGGAGCTCTGGTTAGCTGGGAAATCAACAAAAATTGTCAAAACCTTCAAGCTCCCCCTTCACCAGAAAACGACCACCACCGGCAACACCACCACTGATCGGTGAAATCACACATGTAACGCAAGCGCACATATCGCTCAAGTAGTATAAAAATATCGATCATACGAGGACTTAATTTCTACTGTTGTTATTAATTATTGATACTATTTATTTACATGTATCTAATTAAAGGAAGAATATATTGATTGGTTGGTTGAATGTGCTTTTGCTAAATAAATAAATAAATAAAAACACAAAAGAAATACTAAGGAAAATAAACAAAGACACAAATATCTAGGGTTGTGATTCCACATAATATTATTCTATTGATGAATTGATTTTCTTATATATGTGTAATAAATCGGTCTGCTAACCTGGAACGTGAAAATAAGCAAAAGCCTCTGTCGATGGTCAGATGCAAACACTCAAATAACTCAATTAATCATATGTCCATGTTAACCAAGTTACCTGAATTCATTAAGTTCAAGTTCCAATTATGGCTACCCCCGCCCGACAGGTATATTCCTATCCTGTAAGGAAATCTATTAAGGGTTATCTATCCTTAAGGGAGATCGTGAGCTATTGAATCTAGAGCTGAAACCTAAAATCCATTTTCCAAGTTCATTTTAAGTTTACCACATCAATCTTATTGGTGATCGGACAACAATAAGCATTAAGTTTAAGATTCAATAAACAAGTCTGAAGTATTACCTATAATATAATTAAATCAATTATTAAGCATGTTAATATTATGCTTCATCATTTCCCTAGAATAAAAATAAAATGTTGGGGTTAGGGGATCCACATTTAATATTTCAAACCTAGGAATCTCACTTATTATAATATGAAATTTGTCAGTATTATCCAATTAAGTCAAACCAGCCATAAAGGCAGTGTCATTACTTGTCCATAAACCAGCCATATAGGCGGTAATCATCTGTCACCTGAAGACCGATCATATAGGCGGTGTCACATTATGTTACATAAATACAACCAGCCATTAAGGCGGTATTAACTTTTAATCCATGTGATTAGATTACAATTTCCATATTATAAATTAAGTGAGATTGACTAGATAATCATATTAAATATTTCACCCGTCCCCCAGCGGAAATTAAGTACGAATCATAAAATAAAAATAAAACAAATAAACTATATGAAAACTAGAAATAAAAGTACATAAAACACACAAGATACAGTCCTCAGATCCTTATTCAGAACAATGTGGAAAGTATGAAAATTCTAAATGAAATCGAACTGAATTTATAGGCAGAAATTAGGTATTCGCGTTGCGACGCAAGAAGCTTTGCGCATCGCGACGCGCCAACGCGTAACGTATTTTGCTGAGATCTCGACACATGTCCGCAGACCGCCGCACGTCGCGACGCGCAGATGGTTATGCGTCGTGATGTGTGTATAGTAAATGTCGGAAGCATAGTAATCCCCGGCGCATCACGACGCATAAGAAGTGTGCGTCGCGACACGAAAATGATGTTTTTACCCTATTGTCCGTTTTCACCATTTTTCATCATTTTAGCCCCGAGTTGATTCCATTGAGTCTTAAAATTTTATTTATCTGCAAAAAAAAACACAAAACACATCAAAACGTTCATCAAACCCGAGAAACTAAACAAATTATTAGGTCAAATGGGCAGTAAAATGTGATATATTTTCCGCTCATCACACCCTGAAACCTAACATTTTTCTAGTCCTGGAGCAAAACAATAAAAAATAAAAAGCAATAAATAACTGTAAAATAAAATTCAAACTAAGCCACTTTCGTAGGTATCACGGTTGCATTTAGCGTATGCAACAAGCCTTTAAACCCTATGTGTCCATAGTGGACAAGTTGTAGTCTCGTTAGGTCTTACAGCGACAATACCCATAAACGTCAAACTAATGCACACAAAAGCTAAAAGATAATCAGACAAATACATATAAAAACTAAAAGATAATAAAACTAATGCACACAAAAGCAAAAAGACAAGAGAAAAGAAAAGAAAAGAAATGAAATAATAGCTATATAAACAACGTCCTCAGAGAATGTCTAGGATCAAAGTTAAAGGAACCATCAAAATGCATACTACAACTAAAATCATTTCCTTTGAACAAAATATCTAAATCAGACTCTAAGTGTGTGTGTGAATAATTCTGCAAACTGCTTCAACACTAAGTTATCAACTAGGTGATTTTGTTTCAATTCTCAGTAGTTAATGGGTCAAACTAACCTGAGTATCTAAAATTGTTCTGTCTACTACAATCTGCACAAAGTGAGGTATGTGATTTTTTTTGCAACATCTTTAATCCATGTAGCGAGTTTTGAGCCAGTGACTCCCAAAGCAGTTGGCTTTAGGGCACTAGGTGTTAAGACACCCATACAGACTTAATTACTCAGATCTCGGATGTTTAAATGTTTTACCGTTTGATGCGAACAATCTCTGCTTCCTGCGGCAAGAGGCCCGGTTACTAAGTAGAAACTTTATTATAATTAACTCAGGCTTTCACCGTTTGACGCGAACAATCTCTACTTACTGAGGCAAGACGCCCGGTTACTAAGTAAAGGCCTGGTTAATTATTATATACACGATTTTTTTTATCATCATTCCTCACATCAAAAATAGCTGCAGACAGAAACAAAAATTCAGGCAAACGGTCATTCATCAACCACCGATTATTTTAACTAGTCACTTTGTCAACTCCATATTATCTAACTGTTACAAAATTATTTTTTCAGTGCATACGAGTCTGACCTAGATATTATGCATAAAATTGGGATAAAAGTGAAATTAGCATTTATCTTTTCCTAAAAATTTTTAACTAGGACAAACAATCTCATCATCAAACTTTTTTTCATTTTTTTTGGCATTTTGAAATAAAACATGCAAAAAATAAAAACACGCAAAAATGAAAAATAAACACACGACATGCAGGGAATAAAATAACAGAAAGCACATAAAAATGAACACCCATACCCCTAAACCTAAATTGAGCATTGTCCCCAATGCGTTACAAAACAAAAGAAAAATAAGGGAACAATGATACCTAGGTTAGATCATTCCTCATTTCCGTCGTCGTCGCTACCGTTCTCTGACAGGTCAGGGAATATTGAAATCTGTTCATCGCTCATGTTAAAATGACAGGCCATTTGCTGAAGCAATTGACTCGTGGCCAAGTTATTTTGAACCAATAAATCCATGCGAGATTCCAGTCGTTCAAAGCGTTGTGACACGAAGCGAGATTGCGATAGTCGCGGAGTAGGGTGAGGTTGCGATTGTGGTGCAATAGGTACAGAAGAGGAAAGGCCAGCCTGTGCAGGGACTCTCTCTGCTCATAGTTGATAGATAATACGTGCAGTAAGGGCAGTGGTGGGCTTTATGGACTCCTCTCTAGGGTCAATGGGCACCCCGACTGCTGCACAGAGTTTAGTGATCAAACTGTAATATAGCAGTCCAGATTGTGCAGAGTGAGCTGCCCGAACAATATTACTTGAAATCAGCTCACCTATATCTATTGAATGTCCCTCAACTAACGAGTAAAGCAGAATCATCCGCTCTTTGGTGACATTTGTAATGTGGGTACCAAGCAAGAGGGTGCGAGTCAAGAAATGGAACCAAACTCGGGCATCATGCCTTAGAAACCTAGAATTCATCTTAACATGTTCCCCATTATTGTTAATATCCCATACATCATTGGGGATGCATAGAGTTCTAGTGATGATTTCTAAGGCATGCTGCTCGATTGTCTCAGTGTATTCATCATCTTCTATGTCTGGCAACCTATAAAATCTATTGATCGTAGACCGATCAAATGCCATGATTTGACCTCTCACTAGTACCTGGTACGCAATATGCTCGTAAGCGTTCGCGTAAAATTCTCTCACCATTGGTATGTAGGCAGTGGTAGGCTGCTGGCAAAGCTTATGCCAGTGTCTTTGGGCAATCATGGAGTCGATTTGGGGGAATTACCCCGGATTAATCTCAAAACCCCGCTCGATGATAAGGACTTTTTATCCCACACTTCTCTCATAGCATTTCTCAGTGGCCGTTGACATGAATTTTTCATTATTATAGGATGGTTCCGCGACCCATTTGTTACGGGCTCGTTTGGGTGCCATTTGGGATTTTTTAAAAAATCGGACAGAGTTTCCCCTAAATTTTATGAATTTCCAAAATCAACCTAATCTAACACTTCAAATATCACAAATCACACAACATTTTCCCCCAATTCTACAGATTTTTCAACCAAAGCCACAACCACAAATTTTTACAAAACAGCCACAATCACAAAACAGAAACTAAAACACAAAATCGCACAAAGAAAAATTACAAAAAAAATACGGTAAAGGAACGAAATTACCCAAATATGAGATTGAATGCCCAAAGCCGAGCTTGAATTACAGAATCGAGCTTGAATCACGCCCAAGTGAATGAATGGGTTGAGTTGTGATTTGGGTGAGGAGTGGATTGAGTATTTGGTGAGATTGGATGTGGGTGTGTGGTGAGATTGAGAGAAAAATGCAGAGGACATCGAAAAGTGAAGAAAAGAAATGAAGAAAAATGGCGTGGGGGTTGTTTTAAGGCCAAAAATCATGGGCGCGTCGCGACTCATAATGGGTTTGTGTCGCAACTCATTGCCCTAAAATCTGTGTTTCTCATTTTTGGTTGGCGCGTTGCGACTCGATAGAGATGTTGCGTCGCAACGCCAAAGGCTTATGGGAATGCCACCTTATTTCTGGTTTGCGTCGCTACTCGAAGGGCATAAACGATGGTCACATTCTGCCTCAGTTGCGTCGCGATATGGGTAACTTGTGTCGTGATGCAAGAGGTTTTTTTCGACAAAATCGAGTCTTTCGATGAATAAATCCATTTGGGCATGTATCAAAAGTTGGCTCCTTACTCCGCCGTCTTTACTGGATTGAATTTCTATCCTCGCGATTTTGTCAAATTTTATTCCATGATATCCCAAATTTTACTGGCTCGCTCTGTTTTAAATGCTCCGTTTGTGTTTTTCCCTGCAAAACTAACACACAAAATTTAAAATTTCTACAACATGTGTAAAAAAATACGAGAACAGAAATTACAACAACATAGAAATTGCATGGGTTGCCTCCCTGCTAGCGCTAAGTTTTACGTCTTTAGCCAGACGTGACTGAAGTCCATCTGTCAATGAGGCTTCAGCGTGGTTTTGGACGTCCGAGAGAGGACAATCCCGTTTGTGTTGCTTTTGAAGGGTCTCTTCCAACGGTGAGGTGGCAAAAAGAATTTTGTTCGACTCAATATTTGTGCCACCTTCTTAAACTTTGTTGCTCCAGTGGTTCCTGAAAAGTGTGAAAGAAAATCAGGAGGTCTCGTAAGGTGCTTGACTCTGAATGGAAGTTTCATTCTGTCAAGCTTCTGGGCGATATTTTTTATCTGTACTCCCCAAAACATTGATGTTTCTCCTGAATGCATGAGATCTTCAATATGGTTAGACGTTTGCTCCTCCATTTGTTCTGCTTCTTTCTCTACCTTTTCTTCACATATGTATTTTAGGATTTCTTTGTTCAGCTCTGCTGGGTTGGTGTTCAGAGCGCTAATTCTCGATTGTATTTCCTTGTAAATATTATTGTAAACGTTTTATTTTGAATAAAATGAGCAGTTTCTATAATATAATATATCTTCTTATATGGTAAAGACGTAATAGACCTTAGGATGATTAGTCATGTTACTGTTGTAAAAATATCGCAACTGACATTGAGTTGTATCATGACGTTGTCATTCTCAGATAGTTCCTGGTCAAGGTTTACACTACTTGGTCAGTAAAGTAAACCCGTTGAAACTGATACATGTCGTATACTGGAATAAATGATTCCAATGGTTTCTCAATGAACCATGAGTCTTGGAGACTCGTGTAGACGTGTAGATATTTATAGCGGATAAACACTAAACGACTCACCGAAGATTCTTAATAGATGGTACACCAACGTCAATAAGAATCTTCTCGGGTTGAGTAGCATTTGTGATTCTTCGACTTGAGATACCACTATGGGCACATGAGACATCTTCCATACTTATATGGCAATCAAGTCACCGATATATTTAGATCAGACCTCCGCATGTTCGTTGGGTGTGGACAGATACTCAGGGTGTCATGTATGTGTCGAGATATGATCTGTCAGTTCTGTGTACAGAGCATAGGTAGTCCATATATGATTAGCAATCAGATAAAAATCATGGGCCCGTGGTACACTTTATAAGTGAGTTCTAAGTGTTCTTTTAGAGATTGCTAATAGAGACGTCGACGGGATTGTCCCTATAGAGATTTGACGTTTGCATCTATATCTCTGGAATATATCTGGATACCTGTGACAGATGAATTAAACATATGCCATGACCTTGACCTATATGATTCAGCGAGTTTATCAGTGGTCGTCATAATTTACGGGTGGGTAAATTATGGACACGAAATTGGATTTCGTGACGGATATGCCTAAATCTAGAGAGTCTCACTAGTGAAATATACTCGTAGGGCACTAGGGCAAATTTTATGAATAATACTGATTATTTATAAGTCGTTTAAAGATTAAACGAAAAAATACATGCGAATAGACCTAATAGTCATTTCCTAATTTTGTGTATTTTTATTTAATGATAGATTTTATTAATTACACATTAATTAAATGTCAAATTGTGATATTTGACATATATCATAAATATATATGTATTTTATATTTAAATTAAATATAATACATATATTTAAAATATTTATATTTAGATAATTATTTAATTATTTAATTTTTAAATAATTAAATTAATTAAAAATATAAATATCTTTAGTTTTGATATTTTTTTTTTTTGGAAATGCCTTGAGTTGCTTTTGTTGACTTGTTGAATATTCATTAAAGGTGTAATGATCAAGTTGCAAGTTGATAAAGGAAAATTAATTGAAACAAAAATAATATCTAGATATTATTGTATACACCAAATTCGGCCAAGGACATATTTGGAGAGTATATATTGTTTTGTTTCATTTTCATTAGGTTAATGGTTCATAAATTACCAAAAAAAAAATACAAAAGAGTTGAGAGAAACGTTTGAAGACAAAGAAGAAAAGCTTGAAATAATTTGATTTTTGTAAGTCTTTCTTTAAATCTTCCAACATAGAAAATATTTCTAACATGTTTAGCTTCAACATGTGTTGCTAGGATGTTATCTCTACACTTTTATTTTGTGTTTTAATTGGTTGTGAACTTGTTTGAAAGATGTATGCATGTATGGTTATAAAGTAAGCTAGAAATGGTTTCAATGGCTTACTTTTGATTATTTGATAATCATGTTATCATTCTAGAGTTTTTAAGCCACTCATTGATGACCTATAATTGTTTTTGAGTTGTTTCATGATGGTAAGACTTGATTGGTGTGGTAAGGTTTGAATTAAAGCGATGGATTTAATGGATTTGGTAAGATTTGTCAATTTGATGAAATTGTAATATTAGGGTTCTTAACCCTTTTCAAATTTGGGACTTTTCATATATGTGATGTATTATGGTGTGTATATGATGCATATTAATTTTTGAGTTGATTGGATTTGATCTTGACATGTTTTGAACAAAAAATGACCAAATTGTAAAAAACTGAAAATTTCTGGGTGTGTTCGGCAATTAGGGAAAAATTGGGGATTTTGTTACAATCTGATTTTGATGTGTTGGACATGTTGGAAATCATTTTAGAAATGATTTAGAATCATCCAAAATTGTATTTGACAATTTTATGACTAAAATGATCAATTTGTAAAGTTGTGGGGCAATTCGGTAATTACCAAGAAATTTGATTTCTTATGTAATTTTTCAGAATTTGATAATTGGGTAATTAAATAAATAAGTTTATTTAATCGATCCAATAAAAATTTTGAAATCGAAAAATTTTGATTTTCCGCTATTCCACTGTGTTATCGGATTTTTTTCCATATTAGCCCTACAAGCTCTTCATCTGTCATCTGTGAAATGCATGCTCCATGTGCGTCAACATGAGGATGTAAAGATATGTTTGATTGTAGGCATGTATCCTCTATAGTTGGTATGACTGGTTCAGGTAGCTCTTCTTCAAACATCAGTGCAATGCATGCTCCAAGATCTTCATTTTGAGGATAAAGAGTTTCATCCTCACTTGTAGTTGGTGCAGACAGCTCTGCTTCTTGTTCCTCATCAGAGTCTGATGAATAATAAAAATCAAATCGAGATTTTGCTGGTTCGGTCTCCTGAACTGATACCTCAGATTCTTGATACTGCTCAGCCTCTTCATTTGTTAAGGTGTCATCATGAAATGCTGTGTAGTCGAAGGCTTCATCAGTTTCTTCTGAAAATGCTCCTTGAGGTATTTAGCTCTGGTTTTCTATTAATTGTCTCGCTTGATCTGTTATTCTTTGTAAGGTTGCTACTTGGTCTTCTATTTGACTCTGAAACATTTCAGCCATTGCATCCAACTTTTCGTCTTGTTTCTTGATCCAATCTTTGATCATAATCACACGATCTTCCTCTGATGGTTCTAGTTTTTGATAAAGATCATAGGTGGATGGTGGATAAGATGGAAAATGTGGTTCAGTGAAATATGATGGTTCTTCGTACCTTGAATGATTCTGATAATTCTACCACCCTGAAAGGTATATGCAATGATTGTTCGGATGGTTACCATCGCATATTTCACATCTCCCCATTGCGTTCTGAAAAGTTTGGGCAAATATTGTATTGATTGGTTCTGACATCAAGTGATATTTGTTGGGCTGGACAACAGGCCTCATAAAACCAGACTGTTGCTCCCTGATTTGGGGCGTATCTTCACCTCGTAAAACATTCTTTTATCACCCACTGAAGATCCATTTCAACCACCTGAAATTAAAAGAAAGAAATAAAAATTACAGATAAAAATAAAGAAAATTAGATACAAGTAAAATAGATAGCTTCAAAATTAATAACTCAAGAAAAATAAGTCCCCGGCAACGGACCCTAAAAACTTTATCGGTGAAATTACACACGTAACGCAGGCACACGTATCGCTCAAGTAGTATAAAAATATCGATCCCACGAAGACTTAATTTCTACTGTTGTTATTAATTATTGATACTATTTATTTACAGGTATCTAATTAAAGGAAGAATAAATTGATTGGTTGGTTGAATGTGGTTTTGCTAAATAAATAAATAAATAAAAACACAAAAGAAAATACTAAGGAAAATAAACAAAGACACAAATATCTAGGGTTGTGATTCCACACAATATTATTCTAATGATGAATTGATTTTCTTATATATGTGTAATAAATCGGTATGCTAACCTGGAACGTGAAAATAAGCAAAAGCCTCTATCGATGGTCAGATGGAAACACCCAAATAACCCAATTAATCATATGTCTATGTTAACCAAGTTACCTGAATTCATTAAGTTCAAGTTCCAATTATGGCTACCTTAGCTCGACATGTATATTCCTATCCTGTAAGGAAATCTATTAAGGGTTATCTATCCTTAAGGGAGATCATGAGCTATTGAATCTAAGGCGGAAACCTAAAATCCATTTCCAAGTTCATTTTAAGTTTACCACATCAATCTTATTGGTGATTAGGAAACAATAAGCATTAAGTTTAAGATTCAATAAACAAGCCTGAAGTATTACCCATAATATAATTAAATCAATTATTAAGCATGTTAATATTATGCTTCATCATTTCCCTAGAATAAAAATAAATTGCTGGGGTTAGGGGATCCATATTTAATATTTCAAACCTAGGAATCTCACTTATTATAATATGGAATTTGTCAGTATTATCCAATTAAGTCAAACCAACCATAAAAGTGGTGTCATTACTTGTCCATAAACCAGCCATATAGGCGGTAATCATCTGTCACCTGAAGACCGACCATATAGGCAGTGTCACATTATGTTACATAAATAAAACCAGCCATTAATGTGGTATTAACTTTTAATCCATGTGATTAGATTACAATTTCCATATTATAAATTAAGTGAGATTAACTAGATAATCATATTAATTTCACAATGATACGATGCTGATTAATGATGAGCAAAAAATATATCATTATTTACCGCCCATTTGACTTAATATTTTGTTTAGTTTCTCGAGTTTGTTGAACATTTTGATATGTTTTTGTGTATTTTACAGATAAAAATAATATTTTGACCTAATGGAACCAACTCGAGGCTAAAACGATGAAAAACAGACAAAAAAGGCAAAATTGGGAATTAACAGTCACGCGTCGCGATGCGCAAAGTTCTATGCGTCGCAACACATCGCTATCACGAGCCGAAAGAGAGCTACTGACACACGTCTATCACTATTCATCGCATCGCGACGCGCAAGGACATACGCGTTGTGACGCCCAGAAGAAACTGTGTACACGCGTATACTCGTCAACGCGTCGCGACGCGCAAAGCAGTGGGCGTCGCGACGCCGACCCAGAAATTTTCTTATAAATTGAAGCCATTTCATTTCCAAAAATTCATACTTTCCTTCAGGTTTCTCTTAAGGAACTTGAGGATTGTATTTTTTTTTGTTTATTTTCTGTATTTTTATTTTAGTAATAATAGTTTGTGTGTTTTTACTTTCTTTTATGTTTTGTAATTAATTTCCGCTGGAGGAAGGGTGAAACTTTTATTATGATAATTTAGATTAATCTCCCTTAGTTTATAATATATAAATTATCTTAAAACCTGACTTAATTGGATACCGCTTTTATGGTCGGTTGGACTTAATTAAATTAATTTTAACCTGACTTAGTTGGATACCACCTTTATGGTCGGTAGGACTTAATTAAATTAATTTTAACCTGGCTTAATTGAATACCGCCTTTATGGTTGGTTGGAATTAATTAAAATAGGACTTAATTGGATACCGCCTATATGGTTGGTTGGTAATATAATGTAAATTTATATATTATAATAAGAGAGATTCTAGATTTAAAATATTAAAGGTGGATCCCCTAACCCCATCATTTTATTTTAATCTAGGGAAGTGATGAAACACAATATTCACGAGTTTAATAATTGATTTAATTATATTATGTGTGATGTTTTGGCTTGTTTATTGAATCTTAATTTTAATGCTTCTTTGGCTTGTTTATTGAATCTTAATTTTAATGCTTCTTGTTGCATGATCACCAATAATATTGATGTGATAAACTTAAAATGAACTTGACGAAGGGATTTTAGGTTTCAGCCTTAGATTCAATAGCTCACGATCTCAAATCTTAGAGATTTCCTTCCAGGATAGGAATATATTGGGACAGTTGTGGAACCCTTAGGGTCGAATCGGTGCCCCACGAAGTGGAAATGGGTCTAACTCATGGATATCAAGTATGGGTGTAATTTTAAATTATTTAATGAATACGAGTGTATAGGAAAAAACCGAGACTGAATCGGAGTCCGGAAGCTCCAGAACGAGAGAAAACAAAATCAGCGCGCGTAGTGCATACCCGCGCTTGCTACAGTGTAGGCACGTACTGTGCGCGTGAACAGTGCACGCTACAGTGCGCACGCGCACTGTAGTTCCAGACTTTTTTTTTTTTGCTTTGTTTTCTTAATGAATCAAAGCTTTTTTTTATTTGCTTTGTTTTCTTAATAAATCAAAGCATCGTGTTAAACCATTGGAACTCCAATTCCAATATACGACATGTGCTAGTCTTCTAGGTTATAGGAATTTGACCGTATTCCAAAACCAACGACTAGGAATATTTGCTTTTAGAATAGTTTCCACCCAGTGTCAAGACTATTATAAGGTCAATGTCATTCTTAGCATATCTATACATCAATATAATATGTATAATGACAATACCATTATAAGGTATGAAATGAAAAATATAGTTATTTTATTAATAAAAATAAAATGTACAATTCGGATTGACACTCCAAGTACCAACTCCATCCGAATATACATGTCGGGCGTGGGTAGCCGTAATTGGAACTTGAACTTAATGAATTCAGGGTTTCTTGGTTAACATAGACATATAGTTAATTGGGTTACTCTGAGCGTTTGCATTTGACCATCGACAGAGGCTTATGCATATCTTCGTGTTCCAAGTTAACAACTCATATATTACACATGTATAGGAAAATCAATTAATCATTAGAGTAATATTGGATGGATTCACAACCCTAGATATTTTTTTTATTATTAATTTCCTTTGTTTCTTATTTTGTATTTTTATTTATTTATTTAGTTAATCCACATTCAACCAACGAACAATCCTTTCCAACCTCATTTGATACCTGTAAATATTTAACATCAATAATTAATAACACTGTGAGAAATTAAGTCCTTGTGGAATCGATATTTTTATACTACTTGAACAATACGTGCACTTGCGTTACGTGTGTGATTTCACCGATCAAGTTTTTAGTACTGTTGTCGGAGACTTATTTTTCCTGCGTTATTAATTTTGAAGCTATTTACTTTACTTGTATCTATTTTCTTTTTTTTATCTTATCATTTTTATTTGTTTCTTTAATTTCAGGTGGTTGAAAATGGATCATTATTGGGCGATGGAAGCATTACAAGCTTTAAGAGGTGAAGATACACCCCATATCAGGGAGACGCAGTCCAGTTTTCTAAGGCATGTTGTCCAGCCCAACAACTATTCATGGATGTCAGAGCCAATCAACACAACATTTGCACAACCATTTCAGAACGCAATGATTAGATGTGAGATATGTGATGGTAACCACCCAGCGATTAATACATGTACCAGTATAATTCAGGGTGGCAGAATTATCAGAATTATTCTTGGTATATCAATGAAGAACTAGCATATTTCATTGAACCATATTCCACATCTTATCCACCATCAACCTATGATCTTCATCAAGAACCAGAACCATCCAATGAAGAACGGTTGATGGACATGCTCAAGAAACACGATGAACGGATGACTGACATGTTCAAGAAACGGGAAGCAATCTTTCAGAGTCAAGCAATAACTATACAGAGACTGATAGATCAAGTGAGATAATTAATAGAAAACCAGAGCTACATACCTCACAGGACATTTTCAGATGACACTGATGAAGCCTTTAAGTACCAGGAGTTTCATGATGACACCTTAACAGGTGAGGAGGATGAGGTAGAGGTATCAGTTCATGAGCCCAGACAAGCAGAATTTAAATTTGATCTGGATAATTACATGGTCGCTGATTGTATTTGTGAGAAACAAGCAGAAGAGCTACCCGAACCGTTCATACCAATCACAGAGGATAAATGCCTACAATCAGACATATCTTTACATCCTCAAGTTGACACTTATGGAGCATGCATTACGCAGATGTCGGATGAAAAGCTGAATGCAGAAATGCTAAAATACATCTGTGTAGAAAAGATAGAGCAAGATACAGAACAGAAGGAAGAGCAAATAAGGGACCATAATGAAAAACTCGTGACATCAGAGATAACATCACAGCATTGGGGAGCACACGTCAATGACACCGCCCAGAAGCTTGACGGAATGGCACTACCTTTCAAAGTCAAGCACCATAAGATACATTCTGATTGTCTTTCTTTATTTTCAGAACAGCACAGAGATACAAAGTTTAAGAAGGTGGCACGAGCACTAAGACGAACAAATTCTTTTGGCAACCTCACCGTTTGAAGAGAACCCTCAAGAGCAATGCACATGGGATCGTCCTTAATCGGACGCCCAAAACCACAGACACGTCTGGCAGAAGACGATAAATTTAGCGCTAGCGGGGAGGCAACCCTTGTAAAATTTTTATGTTTACTTAAATTTTTATTTTCGTATCTTGTGTACACATGTTGTACATTTTAATTTTGTGCGTTATTTTTTTAGGAAAAAAAGCATGGACGGAGCACTTAAAGTAGAGCAAGCCAAAGAAAACAAGAGTCATCAAGGAATGGTATCTAACAAATCGAGCAATTTGCACGGTAGTGTTGTTCCCTTATTTTTACTTTGTTTTGTATTGCAATGAGGATAATGCTAGATTTAGGTTTGTGGGTGATTATTGCATGCTCTATCTTGTTATTTCCTACATGTTTTGTTTTGTTCAATGCATGTTTTCTTTTTGTACACTAGCCATTTGATGTCTTCTAAACTCTTATCTGCTTTTTAAGACATTGGGGACAATGTCTCAATTAGGTTGAGGGAGAGGATAGTTGACTAGTTTGTTTTTGTTGTGTTTTGTTATTTTTGTTTAGCTGACTAGTTTATTTTTAATTTTCTTTGTTGTATTTTTTTTTGTTGTGTTTGTTTCATTGTTTTTTTTTTAATTTTTAACTAACCAAGTGAAATTATTGTTTTGAGATAGATGTGTAAGGAGTATACTCTCCTGAGACGTATCTCAATCTAATTCGTAACAAGTTAATTTTTGATTATTTCCTTTTGAATTATTTAAATTAGTGAGTTCTCCATAATATTGATTAAATATGACCTGCATATGCTCATTTAACAGGTGTTGTTAACATACACGATTATTGGGGTTTTAAGCAATGGCACGTGCGGAAGCTCTCGGTTCGAGTGAAATCGTAATTTTAAAACTTTTTAAATTACCGAATAAATTATTCAATCCAATATGAATAATTTATTCATATTTCACCTAAACATATTTATTCAATATCAAATAACGACATAAATAGTTAAGTAACATCGCGAAACTTTTACGAAAAATATTTTTCCGCAAAATGGCATAAAACGCGTTTTTGACCGAACCGACTACCCAATACACATGGGGGCTGCCCAGGTCAACCCCAACAGCACTAGGGTAGTTCATGGGCTGCCCGAACAGTGACCAATTCATTGTTTGGGCAGCCGTCACCCGGTTGGCTCAAAAGTCACCCGGTAACGCCGTTTTTCGCCATTTTCACTTATTTCAACTCCGAAATAGTTTCCGAAAATTGTTTCAATACCCAAAACATATCCAATACATTTATATGACATAATTTTCATCACCATAAAAATAGTTTTTCCAGATCTGATCCAGAAGGCAAAAATATCAATATTTCATGATTTAATCCAATTTTCTTAACATTGATCATATTAATCACAACACCAATCCAAGCCACCACCAATGAAGCACCCAGGAACAATTTTAGGCATTACAAGAGTGGTTATAACACTCTAAAATGGAAACATATCATCAAATGATCAAATTGAACAAATATTACAATAACATCATTCAATTCTATTTCACACATGCACCAAGCCTTCCATTCCATCTTCCAAATCAAAAACACCCAAATTCTTAAGAAAAGAAAAAACCCTATAATCTATCTAGATAATCAAGAACAAGAAACATGCTTTCCAAGCTTAGGGATATTGATGATTACCTTTAATCTCTTAATTTCCTTGGGTTTTTTCTTGATTTTCTTGATTTTCTTTCTTGAATCATCAAACAAATTTGAGAGTGCTTTGGAAGAAGGAGTTCCGGCCATGGTTAGGTTAGAAGAAGAAAAGAAAAATTTTGCTCTTTAAATCTTGTAAAAACTGACTTTTAGGGGCAATTTGGTCAATTTGCCTATTTAATTCAATTAAATAAAATTAAGCTTTATGTTAACAAATCAAATTTGCATACCTTAAGCTTAATTAAAACATGCCACATGTAACCAATAATAATTAAACATTTTTCATAACAATAATGAAAAAGAATATCATTTAATTATTCAAATATTTAACATTTAAATATCTAAATAATTAACTAATATAATTATTATTATATATGTATTTTATTTACATTAAATAACAAATACATATATTAATGGCATGTGTCAAAGTCTCATTTGATAATTAATTAATATGTATCAAATCAAATTTTGTATCAAATACAAATACACATTAATTATTAATTGACCAAAATGCCCTAAAGCATGTGTTTTCGTGTAACCGTTTAAACGATTTGAATTAACTCATTTAATCTAATGAAGTATTATGAATAATCTGTATTATTCATAAGGCGTTGCCCCAAGTGCTCAACGAGTACACTTCATATTGTGGGATTCTCTAAGTTTAGGTTTATCCGTCACGAAATCCAATTTCGTGTCCATAATTCACCCACTCGTGAATTATGACGACCACATATAATCTCGCTAAACTATGCAAGTCAAGGTCGTTGCATACGTATAATCCATCTGTCACAAGCTATCAATATTATATCTGGGATATAGATAAAAACGTCAAATCTTTATGGTATAATATAGTCGACTTTCAAATTTACGATCTCTAAATAACACTCGGAACTTGCTTCCGAAGTTATACCACGGCCATGGATTTACTAGATCATAAACACGGCCATGTATACCTCGACCCTGGTTCGCATCCCGAAATTGTAACTGATGTGTGTGGGCCCTCGACCCTGGGACACATCCTAAAAGTGATGATGTAGTGGATCCTCGACCCTGAGACGCATCCCGGAACTACAACTGATGATGCAGTGGGCCCTCGACCCTGGGACGCATCCCAATACCGCTGACAATGTGGGCCTTGCCCTCAAACTGATGAAGTAGTAGGTCCTCGACCCTGGGACGCATCCCGGAACTAAAACTGATGATGCAGTGGGCCTTCGACCCTGGGACGCATCCCGGAACTGCAACCGACAATGGGGGCCCTCGACCCTGGGACGCATCCCAATACCGCTGATAATGTAGGCCTCACCCTCAAACTGATGATGTAGTGGGTCCTCGACCCTGGGACGCATCCCGAAACTACAACTGATGATGCAGTGGCCCTTGCCCCCTGGGGGCATCCCGGAACTGCAACCGACAAGGGGGGCCTTCGACCCTGGGACGCATCCCAATACCGCTGACAATGTGGGCCTCGCCCTCAAACTGATGATGTAGTGGGTCCTCGACCCTGGGACGCATCCCAAAACTGATGATGTAGTGGCCCCTCGACCCTCAAACTGATACTGATGTGGGCCTCGCCCCCAAACTGATGCTGATGTGGGCATCAGCCCCAAACTGATACTGATGTGGGCCTCGCCCCCTAACTGATACTAATGTGGGCCTCGCCCCCAACCGATGTTGATGTGTGCCTCGTCCCCAAACCGATACTGATGTGGGCCTCGCCCCCAAACCGATACTGATGTGGGCCTTGCCCCCCAAACCGATGCTGATGTGGGCCTCGCCCCCAAACCGATACTGATGTAGGCCTCGCCCCCAGCCCGATACTGATGTGGGCCTCGCCCCCAGCTGATATTGATGTGGGCCTCGCCCCCAACTGATACTGATGTGGGCCTCGCCCCAGCTGATACTGATGTGGGCCTCGCCCCAGCTGATATTGATGTGGGCCTCGCCTCAAACTGATACAGATGTAGGCCTCGCCCCCAAACTGATACTGATGTGGGCCTCGCCCCTAAAACTGATACTGATGTGGGCCTCGCCCCCAAACTGATACTGATGTGAGCCTCGCCCCAAACTGATACTGATGTGGGCCTCGCCACCGGGATTCATCCCCAAAACTGATACTAATATGGGCCTCGCCCACGAGACTCATCCCCAAAATTGATATTGATACTGATGTGAGCCTCGCCCTCGGGACTCATCCCCAAAACTGATACTGACACTGATGTGGGCCTCGACCCAGGGATTCATTCCAAAATTCCGACGATGTGGGCCTCGACCCTAGAATTCATTCCCGGATTCATTCCAAAATTCTGACGATGTGGTCCTCGACCTTGGGATTCATTCCAAAATTTTGACGATGTGGTCCTCGACCTTGGGATTCATTCCCGAATTCATTCCAAAAGAGAGATTGTTAGAAAACGTACTTGCTAAACAAAGGAGAGACGAATGAGATTTACGGTTTGATGAAGATTCGCAGTTGCAGGGCGCCTCAGATAACGTTTAGTTTGCTTTGAGAGAAAAGAAGTATTGAAAGGAAGAAATGTTGAGCAATGGCCCATTTTTATAGACGACTCAGGGCAGTTCTGACCGTCGGATCGAAATAAGTGGTTCGAATGGGCGCACGTGTAGCGGGAGCTTGATCTCATTGGTTAAATTTCAAATGAACGGAATGGATGATCGACCATTCAGTTTCTTCGAAACGAGGAGGTTACACCATTTTAGCGCGCAAACCATGAGAGCGTGACAAGTGGCAGCATGAGAGAAAAAACAGAAAAACCCTATAGTGATTTGACGTGCATTTAAGGAGGTAATAATGAATTGGGAGTTCCCAATGGGTGGCTTTTAGAGGATTAAGAGAAGCATTTTATGGTGGCATAATGGGACAACGACCTGGGGTGGTATAAGTAATTGGCCGACCAGAGCACATAGCGATTTGGAAACCGACCAGTTCTGGCTGGGAAGACCGTAGTGGTTTTAGGGCGAGATGCCGACCCGAGGCCAGTCTGTTTTTACCCTACTATTATAGTTTCTGGCACCAACTCATCAACTCGTTGATTCCAAGAACTAGAGGATAGATGTTGATGGTGATTTTTGGGCACCAGGCTCCCAGCAAGGCAAGAAGGGTAAAGAATGGATTTCCATTTCCAAAGTTCGATTGCCCGAGCCCAAGGAACAAAGACGTCAGGTCCAGCTTAGGGATTGGGGTCAATTCATATTTGTCGAAAGATCCGGGGAGTAAAGATGTTTAGAGAAGCAGAGGGGATTAAGGCATCGGGACTGACCCGACCTGATAGTCCGATATAGGCATGATGGATAATGTTTCGGTTCCCAACTTGGTAATGCGCATCGGAATGGTATTGGTATGATCAGGATCAGATGATGTAAGCCCTACATGGGAACTTGCACCTTTCGAAAAGGTCTAAAGTGACAGATTACAGGTTGGAAGTAGCGTGTGGCAAAAGGGTTTAGTAGCTTGGTTTAGAGAAATGTCAGGTGACAGAGTCACTTTCGGCGGAGCAGTTGGGAGAGAGAGCGTATTGGCATTGATGGCAGAAGTTATGTGGCTGACGTCATGAGATTGGTGTAATAGTGTAATTTCCATAGTATATAAAGGGCTTGGGAATTCATTATAAAGGGTTAGAAAAATTCATTCACGCATAACTTGTAAAAGACAGAGCTAAAAAGCTTAAGGGTAAGAGTGAGTTTGTAAGAGGTCGGTTAGCCGAGCACCTGTGTAGAGAGGTCGGTCCAACCCGACAGCATAATAAAATTAGGGGTGTGTATTAATCGGTTTTAACCGATTAACCGAACCCTTCCGACCCATTTTTTCATAACGGTTCGGTTATTGTGATTAAATCGATTTTTACAGTTAAAATTTTTAACTTTTTCGGTTATTCAGTTCGGTTACGGTTATGAGATTCGTATAACTGAACCGACCGATTAACCGAAATATATACATGCATAAAAACCCTTAAATAAGTAAATAACAAAATTTCATAGACCGATTGTTAGATAAATTGTTAAAATCAAAAAATTATTAAATTATTGGCTATTAAGAAACCCAAAATTTCATAATATTGGGTTAAATATTAAATTTGATGAAAATGAATTTATATTTGTGTTAAATTGTTTTGTTGAATGTTGAATTGATGAATTTATATTTGTTGGACTGGTTAATAACTGAATTAACCAAAACCGACCGAAATATAATGGTTAAAATGGTTAATGGTTATCTGCCATAATATGGTTAAATCGGTTACACATTTACTTAACCGAAAAATTTTGATTCGGTTAAAAAATCAAGGATTAACCGACCGATGCACACCCCTAAATAAAATCTTCATTTTCTCTGTGTCTGCGGACCTAGGTTGGATCCATTTCCGCCGAACCACGTTAAATTATTTGTTTATCATGTTTTTTCCCACTTCTTGCTAAATTTGTATTTGATCCCCAAACCAAACAAATTCACAATTGATGGGAGATTATTTGAGGAGTATTCTTCCAGAACTACCCCTGAAACGAAAATCTAACGTCAACAAAACTAATAAGAACACACCCGATTGACACAAATGACTAACTAACATCAACATAAACTTAAGAGTGGTGATACTCTCACTCACTTTTTCACAAACACTTTTACAAACCTCTCACTGTAGCTACAGTGATCTACAGTAGATCACTGTAGCTACAGTGAGGGGTTTGTAAAAGTGTTCGTAAGAAAGTGAGTGAGAGTATCATTTTTGTAAACTTAAATATAACCATAAACAATGACACATGACAAGTTCCTGCAAAATGGCACTCCCCTTGATAAAGGAAAGATACCAACGTTCAAGTAATTTAACAATTCAAACAAAATGAAACATAAGAAGGACACCTTTTAACACCCATTGCCTTATTCATCAAGCATTGACGAAACCCGTCAATGCTAATGCTGTAACATATCCGAAGAAGCCATGACGGGCTGCATTGGGCAGGGAAGTTGCCAGGGTTTCATGAGAGGATCTGGAATCTCCACGTTAAGGCCACTAATCTCAGCCCATATCTGCAGGACAGACTTCAAGGAGCGCAAACGATCAGTCAGCTCCATAGCTTGAGCCCTCAAAAATCAAAATATTGTTAGCAGACTCCATTTCAACATAGCGTTGGACAGAGGAATCAATGTTTTGCCTAAGCATCGCATTGGCATTATCCAATTGATTGATCTCATTGACCAAATCCTCCATCTGCTTCTGTTTTCTCATCCTTGACCGCCTGGCCGATTCGCGGTTCGATATCATCCTCTTCCTTTTCTTCTCGTCAACGTTCGCATACCGTGGGTCACCATCGGATCCGGAACTTCCTTGCCTTTGAATCGAAGCCATCAATAGAGAGACTTTTTTTTTATTATTTATAAATGTTATTAATTAAAAATGAGAAAATGAATCAAGGGTTACCAAAAGAAAATGGATAGAAACAGAATCAGATATTAGAAAGCGAAATCAAAAGAGAGATATAAGATTCGTAATTCAGGAAAAAACGTAGAACCAGTAAAGAAAAACAACTGAGAAAGAGTGAAGAATTCGAATTCTCTTCATGAGGACTGAATAACTCATAGAAAATCTAGATTCATTGGTGTAGTTTATAGAACCCTAATTTCGCATAAACCCAGATCCAATAAAAGGCAAAGATTGGTAATAAATATTGACCAAAAAAAAAAAACTAGATTTGGATCAGATCGGAAGATTCAAGGACTATTTTGAAGTTAAATTAAAGGAAACGAAAGAAAGAGAAAACTTAGATGATGCTTATACGAACGAAGCGCAAGACGATCGGAAGCTTTAGTTAATCGATCGAAAGCGAGTCGAAAGAAGTTTTACAAAGCAATGGAATGGGGCTTTTATAGTGAAAGGGGTAGGTTTTTGGTCGAATAAAATTTAAAATTTTGATAATCTTATTATTTTTTTAATGCAAATTTTAAAATATTTCTGTCGTGCAGAAACACTAAAATATATATTTATTATATTCCAGAACAAAATTATTATTTTTTAGTGTTTAGATATTATTTGTATTGGGTCCAAAAGTTGGGTCGAGTGCGATCGTGCTAGATGAGCGGATCCTCAATATAAATTATTTATTCATTTTTAACAAACGACTGTAAAACGAGTTCTTCAAAACCTGCAAGAGATAGTCAATTAGAATGTACGAGGATGCTAATTAAAAAGGCTAAGAAATAACAGCTAATGAAATGGAAGCTTTACTATAATTGAAATCTAAAATTATAATGATTATGAAACCGAGTTCTACTGAAATTTGAATAGAATATAAGTATAAATGAAGACTTTATTAGAAGATTAACTATAGAGCATAACTAATAGAAATTTACATGTTGAGTTTTTGCTTGATGTGTTGGGAATTTCCTCCGATTCCTCTCTGACTTTTATGCTCCTTGGAATAACTTCCTGCCATTACTCCGTAACCTCCTGCTCATGTTCTATTGTATTGCAAACTTCTTTAACTCATCCTCCCATTTCTCATGTTTTCTCTTAATTTCCTCCAAATGCTGATCAACTTCTTGTTTGGTTTGCGTTGGTGGGGGAAGCATGCTAGTGGGCTTTGAGATGAGCTCCTTGAGGAACTAAGCCTTGGGTTGTTCTAATTAGACTGAACTTGTTATTTGTGGTGCAAACAATTTGCTATCCCGACATTGAAATCAATATATATATATGGTCTTACTCTTAGAACTTAGATGGTCATTTAGAGTCTCATCTTAAATATAAGGTCTCATAAAAATGTGTATCTATATATTTAAATATCTTACAAAATTATTATTAATTTTTATGTAAAAATAAAAAAAAATTCTCTAATTGATTAGTTAATTGTAATATAGAATTATTAAAATTATTAAATTATTACATTTTAATAAACATTAACCTTGATCTTTCTTAGTTTCCAAACAAATGGTATGATTATTTTCTTTTTCAAAAAAATATCTTTAATTTTAACAAGATCTCCCTAAATTTCTTTGCCTAAAACTCTTAAAATACTTTAGCCGCCATCGCAATATAAATTTGCAAGTTATGGTGGTACTTCTGGGGAAAAAGAAAAAGAAAAAATAGGAGGCCTCCTATATGTTAATATTGATTTGCTAAATGGAAGTTATTGTTGCCTTTGATTTTCCATATTGATGGCGTGTGAACATATGAGATTTTTTTTGGTTTTTTTAGTGTCATTGAATATAAAAAACAACATGCTATAAAAACAAATCAAATCAGAAAGAATACCAATAAAACTTATCAAAACTCTAAAAACCTAAAGCATAAAACTGTAGATAAAAACCTGGAAAAAACAATGACAAATCCAAGTCGAGATCTCTCTCTGTCCTTAAGAACTTATTGGCCCCGTCACAGGTGCTTTACGGATTCGCAATTGCCCAATGTTCTCCCAGGATAACTTTGTTCCTTCTTGTCCAAGGAGCACTCTTGACAAGTATATGAACAAGGAAATTGGTGGAACTCTCTTTTAAAACCAAAAGAAAACGGTGACTTAAATTCGGATTTATGTTATATCTCTTGTTGGTGACATGATGCCTCTTTTATAAGGCATGGAGGGGTGCCAAAAGGGCACCCCTTGGGGTGGGATGCAACCCTCCTAAGGATTGCAACCTTCTCTTGCACCCCTAGTGTCAAAAAGACATAAACACCCATCATTTAATGAATATTGCAAGAATTTCCAACAATCCCCCACAATTCTTCTAATATTCATGTCGACACTTGAGAGAGTTACCATGAACTAAAACTACATCGAAATAGGTAGCTTTCGCCTTGAACCTTTCCTAATGAAAGACAATCGGATTTACTTGGCAAACCAGTGACCCATAGGCTTGAACTGTTCTGCCGTTAGTGTAAACCAAGACAATTGCCAACACACAGCTTTAATTCGACCATTTTTCCGTTCTACGGTTGTGTTCATTTTGGCCCTGAACAACGGTTCTGGATTCATCAAGCACTTTAGGGTAACCCGCCTTTCAAAGTTCCCATGGAAGCGGCCTCATTTCTTACTTGAAATAGGTGATCTACTATGAAGAGGTAATCTGTCTTTACCCCCATTAGGACTCATCTCCTAATATAGTGATCATTAAAAGCCTTAGCTTATCCTAACCAATGACAGACAGCACTCAGCGTCATTATCGAAATGGGAAAGAGTACAAAACTCTTCAGTGCTTGTTTTGAATTGCACAAAGTTTCTGTTGTCCCTTTTGAACCTAGATCTTGGGATCTCCAGTCAGCTAGGTTGGGTTTCCACAGTGACAATTCTTAGATTATAGGCTTCAAGCCCATTCCCCTCGATGACTTCTCAACTTGCTCTCGAGGTAAACCTTTAGTTAGTGGATCCGCTAGGTTTTCCTTCGACTTAACATAATCGATCGTTATTATGCCACTTGAGAGCAGTTGACGTATGGTATTATGTCTTCGACGTATGTGTCGAGACTTACCATTATACATTGTATTTTGGGCTCTCCCAATAGCTGATTGGCTATCACAATGTATGCTAATCGCTGGCACCGGTTTGGGCCAACTAGGAATATCCTCCAGGAAGTTTCTAAGCCATTCTGCTTCTTCCGCTGTTTTGTCTAACGCTATGAACTCTGATTCCATAGTAGACCGGGCAATACATGTTTGCCTCGAGGATTTCCATGACACAGCTGCATTACCAAGTGTGAAAACAAATCCACTCGTAGATTTGGAATCCACCGTATCAGATATCCAGTTAGCATCACTGTATCCCTCTAGTACAACAGGATATCTCTCGTAATGTAGCCCATATTTTGAAGTTTCTCTCAGATACCTCAAAACTCTTACTATGGCTTTCCAGTGGTTATGTCCTGGATTGCTCATATATCTGCTAAGTCGATTCACAGCTTGAGCGATATCAGGTCGTGTGCAATTCATGAGATACATCAGACTTCCGATGATTCTCGAATACTCTAATTGTGATATGTTTGAACCAGTATTCTTTGATAGATGAAGAGTTAGGTCTACAGGGGTTCTAGCCACATTTAGGTCCCTTTTGATATATTTCTCAAGTATATTCTCAATATAATGAGTCTGAGATAATATATATCTGTCCGATGTCCTAGAAATCTTAATTCCTAGGATCACATCAGCTATTCCCATATCTTTCATATCAAATCTGATAACACGTTTTTGGTAGACTGAATCATTTCATGATTACTACCAATTATCAGCATATCGTCTACATAGAGACACACAATGACATATCCTTTTTGAGTTGATTTGGTGTACACACACTTATCACACTCATTGGTTTTGAACCCATTTGACAACATCTCTTTGTCAAATTTCTCATGCCATTGTTTAGGTGCTTGTTTTAATACGTACAAGGATTTTACAAGTTTGCACACCTTTTGTTCTTGTCCAGGAACACTAAACCATTCTGGTTGTTCCATGTAAATCTCTTCATCCAATTCACCATTCAAGAATGATGTCTTTACATCCATTTGATGTATTTCAAGACCAAATATAGCTGCTATGGCTATGAGCATTCTCATCGATGTGATACGAGTCACTGGTGAATAGGTGTCAAAGTAATCAAGACCTTCCTTTTATCTATAACCTTTTATGACAAGTCTTGCCTTATACTTATCTATTGATCCATCTGTTTTCATCTTCCTTTTGAATATCCATTTGTAGCCCAGCGGCTTACAACCTGGTGGAAGATCTACCAACTCCAAGTATGGTTCTGTAGGATTTAATCAATCTCACTGTTAATAGCCTCTTTCCAAAGAGGTGCCTCCGGAGAAGACATAGCTTCTTTATAGCTTTGAGGCTCATTTTCTAACAAGTATGTCAGAAAATCGGGACCAAACGACTTAGACGTTCTAGCTCTTTTGCTTCGTCTAGGCTCGATTGTCTCAGCATTTAAACATTGATCTGATTCTTGGTCAACCTGATCACTGTCCTTGACAGTATCAACCGTTCTTTTGAGAGACTCTGTTCTTTGTCTTTCCTTACAAGGAAACGTCTCTTCAAAAAATGTCGCATTCCTTGACTCAATTATCATATTCGGATTGATGTCAGGAATCTCAGACTTGTGTACCAAAAATCGATACGCACTACTATTGTGAGCATATCCTATGAATATACAATCAACAATTTTGGGTCATATTCTAACCTTCTTAGGTTTAGGAATCATTACTTTGGCAAGACACCCCCACACTTTTAGGTATTTATAGGAATGTACGAAACCTTTCCACAACTCATATGGTGTCTTGTCCAATCTTCTGTGAGGAAGCTTGTTTAGAACGTAGTTCGCGGAAAGTAAGGCTTCCCCCCACAAGTTCTGGGATAAACCCGAACTCGTCAACATGGCATTCATCATTTCCTTCAACGTTCAGTTTTTGCGCTCCGCAATTCCGTTCTGTTGAGGAGAATAAGGAGCAGTGGTTTCGTGAATAATTACGTGCACAGAACAATATTCACCGAATGGTGAAACGTATTCACCACCTCTATCACTCCTGATTCTTTTGATTTTCTTGCCAAGTTGATTTTCAACTTCGTTCTTATAGTGTACAAAGCTCTCAATAGCTTCAGTTTTGCTCCTCAGCAAGTACACATAGCAGAATCTTGTGCTGTCATCGATAAAAGTGACAAAATACTTTTTACCGCCTCTTGTTTGCACAATATTCATGTCACACACATCAGTGTATACAAGTTCTAAAGGTTCAGAACTACGTTCAACAGAATGAAATGATGTTCTATGCATTTTTGCTTCAACGCATGCCTCACACTTATGTTGGCTATCAATTGCAAATTTAGGTATAAGGTCCATGTTAATTAATTTACGCATGGTATCATAATTAACATGTCCTAACCTCTCATGCCATACATTTTGTGACTCAATAATTAAGTATAAGTACTAGCTTTATTAATAGCACGATTGACAATCATTACATTTACTTTGAAAAGGCTCTCAGTTAGGTAACTTTTTTCCTACATACATATCATTCTTGTCATTACAAACTTATCAGAAACAAATACAAGCTTAAAACCAGCCTTACTAATGAGAGATCCTGAGACTAAATTCTTCCGAATATCTGGAACATGCAGTATATTCTTCAATGTTAGCTCCTTTCTGGATGTCATCTTCAGAACCACTGTGTCTTGTCCAACCACCTGAGAGGTAGACGAGTTCCCATTGTCAGATGATCGCCACCATCGACCTTCTGATACGAGTAGCCCCAGTGTCTACCCACCATTCTCTCGGATTCCCAACTATGTTGGCTTCGGTTACCACTGCTGATAGTTCCATCTCTGAGATCTCATCAGTCAGCTGCTCACCTTCAGTGACATGGGCCTCATTTTTCTTTTTCTTGCCCTTGTCATGAGACTTCTTATTTCTGCAGTCCTTTGACATATGACCGCTCTTTCCACAGTTGTAGCATTCCCCCTTGAACTTCTTGTTCGAAGAATCAGCTCCACTGTTCTTTATCTTCTTGCTACCCTTTACACCCTCAATGATGTTGGCCTTAGACTCCATAGTCTTGTAGCTGGCTTTCTCGGACATCATGTTGTCCTCCTCGATTCTCAATCGAACACTGAGGTCTTCAAGGCTCATCTGCTTATTTTTGTGTTTCAGATAGCTCCTAAAGTCCTTCCATGATGGAGGTAACTTTTCAATTATGGCGGGAACTTGAAATATCTCACAGAGTTTCATTCCCTCATCCAGTATTTCATGAATGATCAACTGCAGTTCTCCCAACTGAGACAGCACCGTCCTTGAATCTACCATCTTGTAGTCCAGGAACCTACCCACGAAAAATTTCTTTTGTCCGGCATCCTCGGTTTTGTACTTCTTCTCGAGAGATTCCCAGAGAATCTTCGCAGAAGTCATGCCTTGGTACACATTGTACATAGGTATTGTCAAGACCACCCAAAAGGTAGTTCTTGCCAGGAAGTCTCCAGACAGCCATGTCTGTTCTCGCAGTTCCTTGGCCGTTTCCGATTCACCCTCCATAGGACCGGAGGATCTTTGAGGAAATTGGCCAACTGGAGAGTTGTCAGGTAGAACAATATTTTGCTCTGCCACTGTTTGAAATTTCCCCACCAAACTTCTCCGGCTTTTCTCCATGAGAGACCGGTACTGTGATGTTTCTGCTAGCCATTTGTAATTGGAAAATCCAATAGGGGACAATTAGTCTACAAAAGACAAATTGCACAATAATCAACGAAAGATCTTGTTCAAAGTGATATACTAGGTAACCACTTGTTGTTCTATTGGACGGTGGTTCCAATAAACACAAGTCCTTGAATTTCAACTAAAGATTCCTTAGAAAATTGAATAAACGAATATTCCCAGAGGACGAGGGGGTCCGGAGTAACCACTTAAGTCCCTGACCACTTAGGCTCTTATCGCCTTTTTGACAGAATATTCTTTAAACACTTTTTCAATAGGATCTTTTAGCAATTCAAACCCAGAATTACACTTCTTCAATTGCACAAATAATATACGATATGTGTAGATATATATGTAAGTGCCAATCAAGATTGTATGGAATTTCTTGTGTTTGATTACACTTTAAATTCTCACCCAAGTATGCAACACACAATCAATTTCAACTTTATCACTATGTGTATGTTTGTGATAATTGAACACCCTAATAATTGTTGGACAGTTATGACCCATAGTGTCACTATTTGTACAGATCATGGTGTTATTGTACAAATTAACTATGTGACAAAGGAGATTGCTCTCTTATCATTTGTGATTAGATCACCAAGATGTATAAATGATAGGAGGTCCTTATGATTTGTTCCTGGATTGAGATGATATGAGACAATATCAATCCACGAATGATAAATCATTAAATATCCCTAGTCAGAGTATTATCGAGATTGGACATCGATAATGCGTAAAATACTAGTATTACACTTGTGCGCGTTGTGAGGGCATAACAACATAGTTCTCATATATTTGGGTATAGGATACTCATGCAAGTGTGATAGGAGGTTGTGTTTACCGATGGTACGGGAAACAGCTTCGCTCTGGATAGACCCCTCGGAATTCCATTTGTAGTATGACTATGTGTCTATAGAAGTCCGAAATCAGGGTAGGTGTATTTGGTCTTAACCTGAGACTTGCACCGCTAATACTTGGGACAATCAATATACTTTGGTTTTAGGTCGTCCAGGGCCCGAGAGTGTTTACGAGCGCATTCACATTTCGAATTCGAGTGCGGCAAGCAAGTCACATCTAGCTTCACATCAATCGTCAATCAAGTGATATATGTCTTTCACTTTGAGTGATTGACACCATGTCACTATTCATGATTGATGGTGGTAGTTGGCAAGCTTTAATGCTTGACTTTTGGAAAGAGAAAAGTTGGTAATTAATTTTGGAAATTGAATATGTGTATTAGATACACAAATCTAACCAACCATTCATCTCTCTCTCACTTCTTCTCTTCTCTCCTCACACGCCCAAGGTGGACTGTTTTCTTTCTATTTTCTCAGCTCACTGCCGAGAATGAAGAGGAAGAAATAGGGCAATTTTTGTGGCAAAAATTGCCAAGTGCTAGCACACAAAAGGGTCACGCGAAGGTGATAGGGAAACCGCACACGTGAGCAAGGAATCAACACAAAGTTTGGAGCTCCAAATTTGATGATTGCCGAAAATGGAGGACACCATTGCAGCTCACTGCCGAGCTTCTCAAAAGGCAGAAAAAGAATTTTTGTTCTTCATTGCATCGCCTCAACCGATCATTGTGAGTATTCCGCAACTCCTTGATGTATTTGCATGTTGTTTCATTGCTACTTATTCGATCCTCGGGACCGTAGAAACTCCAACAATAATAAATTAAATCTATACTACCAAGATTAATGTGTTACAGTATATAATTTACTAAGTTAATATTAATTTAAGTTTGCAGTTTATAATAATTACAGGATAATTTCATTAGTGTCGCGTTTGTATCTACGTTCGAACGAGACTGTCCAGTGTGTGTACGTTCGTGTTGCGTTTGACAACGCGTTCGAACGAAGTATTTCCAGAGAGTTCACGTTCGAGTAGCGTTTGATAACGAATTCGAAC